>JANHZU010001821.1:80352-93157 GCA_032468055.1 Acrochordus granulatus
GAGCTTGGGAAGACTCCGGAAGGCAGTGCAAGACAGGGGGGCCTGGCGTAATGCAGTCCATGGGGTCGCGAAGAGTCACACACGACTGCGCGACTGAACAACAACAAGCAATATACTCCTGTAGTGTACAGGATACTCTTGGAGGGGCATGTTATGGTTCCTGTCTGCTAAGAAGAACTATCTGATGGAAGTCATTTTCCGAGTTCAGTGGAATATAAATTTGATAAATAAATAAATAAAATAAAAACATATTTACATGTCATGCAAAGCTGATTTCAGTTTTGTTGCTGACCCTCCCCACTGTCCAAACAAATGCATACCTAGCATTTTAGCAGGTAAGTTTTGCTTTTCCTACAGTAATCTTTCATTATCAATAGCCACCTTCCATTTCTCATTGCAGCATTTTTCTGTACTGAATTCCAGGAAACTCCGACAGTCCCAATAGATTTCTGGGCTTATTTTCTTATCTAATTATTCATTCATGTCAGTCGTTGGGAGCTTCATGCTAAAGGACTAGTTAGTAGGTTTGGTTTCCTGGTATGTCTTGAACTCTTAACGTATTCTTAGCTTCTTTGGTCTGTGGAACTGATTTATTACAAAGTCCTCTCTTCTTTCTTTGGTTTTATACAAATCTAAAATTAGCTCTCAGGTTTTATACTGTCTGTTGTAATGTAAATCTATGTGGCAACTGAGAGAGGCAATCCCTTGCAGACATTTAGCCATCTGGATATGTAAAATGTAGACATATTCTTCACGCACAGGTACAAGAGAACCTGCAGCAGACAGGGCTATTATCAATGGAAAAACTTGCCAGAGGTTCCATGGATACGTCTTCTGGCATTGCTTGTTACACTGCATATTATTTCTACTTTTGTAGAAAGATCAAAACTACTTTACACTACAGTCCAGATGCCTGTTTTTTAAACTTTGTTGCGATACTTTACACTACAGTAGCCAAGTAGGCAACAAGTAACCCTCTGGCAGTCTCTTACAGCAACGCCTTTTTGTGATCCTCACTGCACTCCAGGAATGGATGGGGCAAAATTCTTGTCCCTTCTTTTGTGTTTGCAATACGACTAGGGAAGATTTAAAGTACAAAGAGAGGATTCTAAGAAGCCTGGCTAAGACTTAAGGTACCCATTTAACTCTGCAGATTTGGAATGATTTTTTCCTATTTTGAGGGAATTTAAGATCTAAAATTGGGGCACGGTGGTGCAAGTGATTAAGAGCTTGGCTTGCCGGCTGGAAGGTCGGCGGCCTGGGATCGCGACCCAGTGTTGCCGCGCAGCAGGGCGAGCGCCTGCTGTTCTACCCCATCTCCTGCCCACCTAGCGGTTCAAAAGCGTGTGACCGTGAGTAGATAGATAAGTACCACCCCTTCCGACGGGAAGGTAACAGTGTCCGTGCGCCTTAGGCATCCAGTCATGCCGGCCACATGATCACGGAGTCATCCCAGGACAAACACTGGCTCTTCGGCTAAGAAATGGGGCTGAGCACCGCACCCTAGAGTCGGTCATGACTGGCAGGGTCTCCTTTACCTTCTCAAGATCTAAAATAGCTGTTTTAACCCAAATTAACAACTCTGTCCCCTGCTATGAGACAAAAAAGCGTGAACCTGACCACAAGAAAATTGTCCATTCTCCTGTAGGGCACGGCAAAGGAGATGTTGAGCATATTTGGGGGTCCAGACTCATTTTAAAGGAAGTTACTTGTGACTTTGGGCTCAATACATTTCAGGTTCTGTACATTGTTGCATTTGGTATTGTGCCCCTCCTCAAAAATCTGAAATTTTATTACACTGAAAACAGGAAAAACAAAGTATGGTGTAAAGAAATGTTCCTGCCTTGTAACTAATCTCTGCAATAAAAAATTAAAACCATCCATACTTATGCATCCTAGCATTTTCTTAATGCTGTCTCAACCAATTTGGTATCTTCTAGATATGCTGGAATTGGACCACATGATTTACGGGTATTATAGGAATTGTAACTGATCACATCTAGAAAATACTTGATTCTGGAAGGCTGTATTCAATTTTTAAAACTGGTGTCAGATCTTTGTATAATTACAAAATCCACCAAATCATTGATGCCAAAGTGATAAAATTGAAAGATCCTGGGACGTGAGCCCAGCTTTGTGTTTTTGAGAGGACAGTGTTATGGCATTTGGTAGTATGTAACTTTAACTTTGTATATTTTATTGTGTTCCTCATTGTTAGCTGCCTATGGTTATTTTTTATGAAACTGTTTGAGTGACCACGTAACATTTTCAAACAAATATGTCTTAAGTTTTACTGAACCTTTTTCAAAACTCTATGTTCAGTTCAAAGAAGAACAAAATACAACAATGTAATCTTTTAAACCTTTAATGACAAACAGTTGATGCTTTAATTCAGTTATTGCTTACTGGGATCTTCAGTTAAATTAATAGTATCAGTTTGGTGTAGTGGTTAAGGCATTAGACTAGAAACTGGAAGACTGTAGGTTCTGATCCTGCTTTTGGAATAAAGCCAGCTGGGTGACTTTGGGCCATTCACACTTTCTCATCCCTAGGAAGAAAGGTAAAATGGAAAATAATTTCTGAAAACCTTCCCAAGAAAACTGCAGGAATTAGTCCAGGCAATGGCCAGGAGTCAAAAATAATCTGAAGCACAAAAAAACAAAACACACCACTTGCTGTCATGGGATGTAATCAGCCTCAAGTACGTAACTAAAATCGACTCTTCACTGACACCAAGGACTGTGTGGCTGAAAACCTTAAGCCATTTGAAGTTGTTCCATGTGTTGGTAATAACCATAATATGGATTTATGAGGGGAAGAACTTGCTTTTTCTATTTCTTGAAGTTTACAAGTTACCAAGTGAAAAGGACTTCATACTAGAAAGCAATAGAAGAGATCCAATATGCTTCCCATTGTTATTGAAATGTTGTCATAATTAACCAAAAGAAAAATGCCTACAGTTCTCCTTTTTTGTCAAAATAGCAATAACAAAAAGAAAGAAAACTAGCTTTCTGCATATATACTGCGTAATTAATTATATGACATTTATTTATATCCTCATGATTCTGGATCAATAAATTCATTGCAATCTAAAGATGTATTTAAAACTTTATGCATTTTTTTAAAAAAAATCTTTTAATGATGCAAATATGCACACAAAGCCAATACAAAAACAAGAGCAAAACCATTATACAATACTATATTGCAGATTTCTTGCATTTTTAAATTGAATATGAACCTTTTGGGTGATTTTATTGTGGGGGGGTTTCAAAAAACATAAATTTGATTATTTAAGACCCTTAAAATAAAATCTGTCCAGTGAAAAAGAGAGATTTTTAGAGTACTAAATTCCTTTATTCAACAACACAGAAATATCACAAAAACAACTTTACTGGGCAAATTGAATGTTTTTATACAGTTTTGTACATGCCCCATAAGTGATCTGAAATAAATACACCATTTTCCAAAACTGCTTTTTCATAATTGCACAAGCATACATACACTTTACACAAGATCTATTAGAAAATTTAATAGATTACTGCACAGTTCAGAAATAGGAGAACAGTGTGAAAGGTGAACATCTTTGTGATTTAATGTTTTTGTCAGAGAAAAAATAAATTGACTTCCATGTAACTGTGAATATGGAATATTTTTGCACATTTGAGGTGTCTCTTATGCATCAGGAAATAGCAGATCTCAGTATGAAACTGCCAAATTTAATAAAAACAATATCTGAAATACTCATGGATTTAACTGTTACACATAATCAACCATTTGATTATCACTATGCACTATGATCAAAGACTCACTGTTGGTTTGGTTGGATGTATCTCACCCTGAATAATATGTTCATTTAATAATCTTATTTTTATTTCATTATAGACATAGCCAAATTAAAGATACCTTTTCATAGTTAAATTTTATGATGTACCTAAAGGGGCAAAAGGAACACAAAAATAAATATTTTATTTCTCTTATAGTAATATGTGTAATTCATTCTTGTAATGTTCATGGATAATTGTACAGGTTTACGGCATTCAATTTGGCATAACTGATACTCGGGTATGTTCTGTTGACTACATCCTGAGTGTATAATATTGTGAAGCAAACACAGAATTCCTGCATAAGGTATGATATGCTTCCCTTCTCACTTCAGTGGAGCAATGATCTTGGCAATTCCATCACTGGTTCATGCAGAGTTGTCCCCTTTTCAAAAGTAAAGGTGTACTCTTGCAAAAAATATGAAATTTATTATTTAAAATATTTACCCTGCTTTTCTACCACAAGGTACTGCAGTTCATATCTTATAGTTTTTAAAATTATTTACAACATAATCCTATCAAGATCTACTTCGAAGTTCCATTGATTTGAATACATTTTACCATCAAGCAATTGCGTTCAGAATTGCAGCCTTAAGGACATTGTGTGGTAAACACAAATAAGATTCAAAACTTTAATCATAATCAACACTGCAAATAATTTGATGTTACACAGAGAAGAAAAAAAACTGAAAACTTATTTCCTTCTTCAAAACACTTGCAACCAAAATACTTTAATGCACAATGTCATACAAACGCTGTTTCAATGAAATGAAAAAACATTAACAATTATGTAGAATTCTACTACAATTAAATAAAATTTGTGGGAATCAAAGTAAACATATTCATATTTTTATGCAATTAGTAGGTCTGATATTTTTAACATTTCAGATTTGACATGTAAAACATCACAATTACAATATACAAATTGATCTGCTTCATAGAAATCAAATTGAAAAAATCCAAGAAAAAATACACTGACACACTCAATATCTGGGTATTTGACAGTAAGTACATTGCTATGAATCATTGAACACCAAAAGGAGCCGAAACTGAATTTTTTTTGTCCCTCTCTTTCTTAACATAAAAGTTATTCCAAACAAGGAAAAGCTTTTAACATTGAGATGGGCAAATAAGATTTCCAATTTTTATTTATTTTGGAATGGGGAAAAATGGCCCCATGTAACTCAATTGCTCATTAATTAGTACAGAGAAACCTCAAATGACTTATCAAAAAGGAGAAATTATTATCATGTTGAGTCAACTTCAGACTATTTGAATTTATGAGGTTGCCTTGGGAAGATATTATCCTAACATTTAGAATGGAAAAAAAGTCATCCAGGATGATTTACAACTAAGAGAACAGAAAGTCCCCAAGTAAAAAGTAGAAAGTCCATTTCCTAAATGGACACCCCCATGGGTATTTTGGAAAGCCTATCTACTTACTGTACATGATATTCAGTATCAACCTCATGTTAACTAAAATTGGAGGAGGAAATAGATGCTAAATGATGTCCAAGAGCTTCCGCTGTGCCAGAACTAAAAGTTGGACCTCTTGGTTTATATGTTATAGCCAAACTGAAGAACCACATGCTTGTATCTCAGGAGACAAAAGCATGGGTCAAAAGAGCCCTCAGATGCAAATTCTAGGGATCAAGAGCATCTAGGTTATCTTAAAGCTTTCTCATGAACGGTGACCAGAACATATCAAAGAAAGTAATATCAGGAATAAAATAGTTGTATGATTATTTCATAATAAAAATGAATTATGTTCTGCAGTTATACAATTAGAACTATCTCCTAAAAGAATCTGCAAAGTATGATCCCTTCAACATTATTCAAGATTGGTTCAGTTTTTATTTTTCTGATAATCCTTGTCTGCTTGTTTAACAGTTCTTAGTCATTCCCCAATCTTTTACAAATCAGTGTATACTTATGTGCATGCGTGCTTGTCAAAAAAAAAAAAAGATAATGCCCTTCTGAAAGTTAGACATCACCACTGAAAACATTCTCTCAATCAATTTCCTTGCATTATAAATCACCCTTTTATATAGTTACAGCTATATATAGACAGAAATGCTGCATTCCTGCAAATAATAGAAAACACAGCTAAGTTGCTCCAAAAAATGTAAAAAATATCACAGCGAAAAGAATATGAAACTGCAGTCTTTGTCTTTATTAACGCTATGTATCTCATAAAAATCTATGCATTTGAAGAACATCTTTTGAATATCTAAATTTTGCAATTTTAATGGGATTTCAATAGGTGTTACTATCTCAGAATGTGCTTGCTGCATGACAGGAAAGAATCAGTTATTTTCTTAGTGTTACACTGCAAATATGTCTGTCTTAAGTTAAACAGTAAAAAAAAATGATAAAAACATATTTGTTGAAAACAAGTCAGACAGGGAGAAATGATTCATAGTAATGGCCTTTTTTGCTTCTTTTAAATCATAACACTGCTACTGTCCAAAGTACCTAATATTTGAGTTTCTCTGTTTACTCTATGACAAAATAAAATGAAATATAACAAATCACTGAAAGAAAAATGCAATGTGGGAATTTCATCTTATTATTATGCTTGTGTACTGAGAATTATTCATTGAACGTTTCATATTCTGTGACAAGATGTTCCGCAATTGGAATGTATTATGCAAAATACTAAGCTTTGCATATATTGGAATCATGTATTTTTGTAATGGAAAATGTTGGAATATAGTTTCTGTTTTTAAAGAGGAAAAGTCAAATAAGGAAATCTGCACGTAGACAGAATAGATGTCCAAAATCACATAACTGCCTTATTAATGTAAAAATATTGGCCAAGAGAAGATTGACTATTCTCTGTTTTGGTACTTACTACTTACTACAAGATTAAAAGGAAATCTTCACCAACATATTTTGTTTTACAAGTAGGAAAAATCTGCAATGTAAATATGACAGGGCAATTATGAACAAATGAGATACTGAAAAGTATGGTGAAAAAAATTAATATCAGTGGTAAAGAAAATAAAAATTGTAAAATGTGGGTTCTCAGCAAATTCTGCCAGTCCTTGGCAATCATGAAGGCTACACAGCCTTTAAAAAAAAAATCTAAAAACAAATATTTGCCTGGAAATTGCAGAATCCTGAACAAGCTCCCTACTCTTCACAAAATCCATTTTAGATCAATTAAAGCCATGCATTTCCCTAAACACTGCTCTCCTCCTATCATTTTTCTGCCAATATTCTACTCTATAAGCTTTGGAAGCCTAAGTTTTAATGAGATGGCTATAGCCATGGAAAGATCGGCACTGAGGGTTTGTTTTTTTAACTGTACCACCTTCTTGTGTTATTTCTGAATAGTGTAATGATAAATTAAAGACAAAAAAAATCACAATCAATTTCCAACCCTCAGTGAAAATTAAAAGTGCTAACATTTGAGAACACCTTAAAAGACATTTTGGGTTTCATGTCCTGCAGACTGAAGAAAAGATGTAACTCTATCTACGTTTACTAGTCTAAGAGCTAAATATTGTAAACTGAGAAAAAAATAATTTCAGATATCTTTTTCCCCTATTAAAAGATCTATAAAGTAATCTCTAGACAAAAGTAAATACATTAACTGAGAGATTCCCTGTCCCTCTCAACATACGGATACTCTTTTCATTTTGTGTTACAAACCATTTTGCTATAGCTCTGCAATACTGAAACTGCATGTCTACCTCTACTTTAAAACCTATTTTATGGACAGTGCAGCTCATTTGATTACAGGCATTTGTTAAACTTTTCTGAATCAATGGAAGAGCATAACTGCTCCTCTAAGACAGTGCCTATGAAGATTAACTTTTACTATCTATAACTTTCCCGTCATACAATACTGTGTCCTGAAAGTATCTGAAAGAGACACTGTTATATCTTTTTTTTAAACAACTTTGCTCCAGGTACTAATAGCAGGATGCATGGTCAGAACACTACCTGTATTGTTGCTGATGATGACACTGGACAGCTGGCAAAAAAAGGGGGGGTAGCGATAGAGGAGGAAGAAATCGAATGCTTGAATTTATTGCTCCAGATTTAATTTGCAGAACCACACTGCTGTGAACAAAGGGTTAATCTCCACAGTTGGTCAGATGTGATTGTCTCCTTGTGTCTAAACACACAAAATACAAGCGGCTATCTGTACAGTTTACAGTACCAAAACACACATTATTGGAAAAATGAAGCAGAGATATGGTACTTTGTCAAGATACATTATTTTATAGCAGGGGTTTACCCAAACTTATATTTTTGTTTTTTAACAGCCACTTTAAAAATAGACAACAAGTTCACTAGTTACAGTTAAATTACAACAAAAAAAACTAGTGTACTGAATGTGAGCAAACTGGCCAATTGTCAGGGCCCCAGATATGGTGGTCTCCGGATAAGAGAGTAGCCCTCAAAAGTTGGTTAATGCTCTCTTATATGGAGTGTTGTCTTACTCAGAGGGCCTTTCAAGAGGAAAGTGAATGACATCTAAGACTGGATGAACTAAAGCCCAGAATGCAGCTGCTAAGAAATGGTAGAAGTGTCATCTAAACAGATAAAAACAGAAGAGGACATACTGTCAGACAGTGAATATGATAGGACAGAAATCAAAACAGTACTATCTTATGTTCAGGCATTTTAGTGGGGGGCGTTCTGCTTTATCAGATATAGTCTCTCCAAATGTACATTCTTCCCTCTTACCTGGAGACCACTCTATGTCATAATTTTTTTTTTATTTTGTGTGTTTTTCTTTGAGGAAACCCCTATACATAAATGAAAATAATATTCTTCAGTGGTAGACTAAGCAATTTCTTAAAACAAGACTTTAGCTTGCCTTTCACTTCAGGCTGCCTTGAAAATAAGATAGGCTACTGCTTAAAAGAACCATCGGAATGCTTCAGCGCTGGGAACAGGTGTTCTCTAAAAAAAAGCAAAAAACAAGTTAAGCTTTCTTTCCAATACATTGTAAAATGTGTTCTTCTGTTTTATTAATTTTATTAATCTGATTTGTTTTCAGTTTTCCTTAACATGTCAATTGTTCTTTAATTATCTAAGTCGTATGCAGCACTTTACTGTGATTAATAAAGAAACAGCCATTTTAGTAATATATGACTTTCTTATATTTTAAAACAGCAACTGGGTGAACTCTTGCTAATTACAGCAAAGTTCACTTATGGAACTAATTTATCACCTAAGTGATAAATATGCATGGAGCAGAGTTGTACATTTTAGCTGTAAATCCAAAGTTTACCAACTGGAGGCAGCCAATAATATAATGGCTCAAGTAGTGTACCAATTCTTTCCATAAATCCATAAAGGATAGGCTAGGTTGACCTGAATATTCAGCACAAATCTACATCAGAATGAGGTAATGGTTTTGAAGACAAAAAGTAAATGGCACAAATACCTTGCCAACAATAAACAATAATTGTTTACAGCTGAGGAACATAAAAAGTTATGACACAAAAGCAGTCAACACAAGACCACCCCTGAAACATGCATTTTTCCCAAACATGCAGTTTTAATTATCATTATAATTGACACTACTGAAAATTCACTTTTTGCCAGTCCATTGAAAATCATTCAAATAACCACCTCCAGTCATTTTCCTTCTGACTTGTAGAATAGTCAAAATCAGAGTCAAAATTCAAGCCATTGTCCTGCCTCCTGGAAGTTCATTTTCAAGGTACACAAAACATACTTTCCCCCATTAATCTATAGCAGCCTTTCCCAAATGGGTATGTTGGTGTCATAATTCCCAATCAGTTGAGCACCATACTGCTAGTATTTGGGAGATATATGACAATCCCAAGACATCTTGAAGGTGTCAAGTTGGGGACAGCTTATTGACCGCAAAAAGTATTTTTAACCTATGTGCTGGGTTTATATTATTTCTAACTTCCAATCCTTCCTCACAATAACCCAAAGATGTAGGTTGCATTAAGAAACAGCGCATGGCTCAAAATCAAGGAGATTCTGTGACTGAGGATGCTCCTAGATCTCTCTGCTCCTAATCCAGCACCTTAACCATGATACCATTCTGTCTTTCTCTAGTTTAATTTGAACTAAGCTGTCATTTGGCTATTTGAACTTGTACTGAATCCAAAGAAAGAAAGGAGGTGGGGGCTTTGGATGTTATTAAGATTCCATTAAATCTAGTTTATTGAAAACTGATAGAACTATCCTTAGTCTGGAGTCATTTTGTATAGAACTGTAGGTGTCCTCCTGATATGAATGATGGGGTGAAGCCTTGGCCTCACCTTTGCTCTTGACCTTCTTTATCCAGACAGGAGGGGCATATCCTGACAGATCTCTCTGCTGGCACACTTGGAATCAGCTAGCAAAATGTGGCTTCAGCTACCAGAAGGAGAGTCCAGCTGGCAGAACGGATTTTTGTCTAATCCTATGTCCCTCCAAATGGCATTCCTTTAGTTAGTTCTGAACTTCTTGACTGTCAAATATACCTTTTACAAATTCTCTTTTTTTTCTCCTCTGGTTGCCAAGTATAAGAGGTCCTCACTTGCTGGTATCTATGTACAAGCTGTTTCTTCCTGATGGGATTAACTACCAATATTGGCTTGTACCACAGGATAACTAATTGTGTAGCGTAACTGTAAATTAGTCTGTAGAAAATATTTCCTATTAATCTATTTTTTAATTTTTACTCAGAAATAATGTACAAATGATAATTTCCAGCTAAAAATTATAGCAGAAACATTTCTACCTTATTAGACATAAATCTGTTGAATGCATGCACAATATAATGCACAAATTGTGAATGTGCTGAACATCAATCAAAGCATAAAAATGGCAGGTATGAGTGGGTGATGGAACTCCTGCCCATTTTTACATGCATGATATAAGGGGGCAGAACTTCGATCCTCCTTCCTACTATTTTGATACTACTGACCACTCTCGTAAATGCTCCTGTAAAAGATAAAGGTTTCCCCTGCCAGTCATGGCTGACTCTAGGGGCAGTGCTCATCTCCATTTCATAGCTGAAGAGCCAACATTTGTCCAAAGACACTTCTGTGGTCATGTGGCTGCCATGACTACACACCAAGGTGCACAGACACTATTATCTTTTCACCAAAGTTGGAACCCATTTATCTACTTGCATTTTTACATGCTTTCAAACTGCTGGGTTGGCAGGAGCTAGGCAGAGAGCTCACCTCATTACAGGGCAGTGCTTGGGTCTCGAACTCAGACCACTGACCTTCCAGCCAAGCAGCCCAGAATCTTAACTGCTCATGCCACTTCACACTTTTGCTCCTGTGGGGTTATATTCTAACCTGTTACCCCTGAGCCCATCTTGGCCATATTCCAGCCATATACATATATTTTGTCACTATAAACTCTGAGGATGTAAGGATAATAAGTATAACACACACTTCGTATGCATAAAGCATGTTGTCTGTCATGATTGCAGAAAGAAATGTTCTGTCTTATGTTTGCAAAGTTTGAATAGATTCCTGTCTGAAACCTTAAGTGTAGCCCAACTTCTCCCAGTATTTTTCAGATATGTTGGGGAACACCTTCTACAATTCCCTCCAGGAAGGAAGAGGCTAATAGAGTACCAAATCAGTACTGAATTGAGACAAGATCATAGATGGACATTTCCTGTGGAATGGAACTATAACCACAGCACTAGGAAGTTTATTATTATTGCAATCAAAAACCACAAGAACAAGTCTGTGTTGGGAATTCTGCATTCAGAAGTGCATGCAGACATTTGTTCTACTTGAGCTAGAGACCAAAAAGTAGATGTAAGTCTGAGTCTGATCTCTCCAATAGCATTAAGTCCAATAATGTTGCTAAATGTGATGGCTTCCATATATGGGCAAAGTATAGTTCCCAGTTGATCAAGTCAACATGGTCAGCAACATTTGGAAGATCAAAACATTTCTTGCTCTGTATAAATTATCACTAGAGAGCTTTGAAATCTTTAGCTAGATCTCTTCTATGGTTTGGACAGGAAGAAAATTCCAACCTTAGCCTCTTGACTCTCTCGTAAGTACAACATTAAGTCTTAACATCTATCTTGCCTAGAAAGTGCCTTGAAGGAGTACAGATCCTATATTCCTTCAAGGGAGGAAGAACTTTTTGTGATGAATGTACAGTAGTTTGCAACAGATTGCTTAAACAAGCAGAGTAACAATCATATATTAAACTATTTCAAAAATCTTTGATGATGTTTATCAAAAACTTACAAATGAAAACAACCTTTAGCAAAATAATTCCTGTTAAATTAAATAGAGCTTATCTCAGAATAAATTCATATAAAATTGCACTGTTAGTTAGATTGCTTATTAAAGTTCATCTGGATGATATCCTCACAATAAAACATTTTTAAGAGATGTCTTACTAATAACTACAGTACCTGTAACATAACATTTTAATAGAAGTTTTAAAATCAAAAGCCATTGTAAAGTATGTGGTGTTTCACTGATTCACCAGAGAACTAGAAGACTTTAGAAAAAGTTGCCTGAATAAAACAGATGCTCATCTCTACTTCATAAGTCAACATTTTATATAATATTTTCCTCTTTAAAGTCAACTGTATTCAAATGTATTAAAAAACTGAAGAGAAATTTTGGATAGCTAAGCCCCTTCTTTCCATGCATCAGTTCCCAGCTGCTTTCTTCAAAGTACAGTTTTCAGCCATGACAAACTAGGATTAGGCAGCGGGAAATCATGAAGAGGATGGAGAAGTATTAGAGCCCAAAGTTCTTTAGGTCAGCTTTCTGCAACATAGATCCCCACCAAAGAGGAAAATCTTTATTTCAAGAATTCCCCAAATAACATTTTATTTATTTACAGTATGAAAACATAAAGGTTTCTCAGGCCAGTCATGTCCAACCTTAGGAGAGGCAGTGCTCATCTCTATTTCATAGCCAAAAAAACAGCATTAACTGTGGTCATGTGGCCAGCATGACTATATGCCGAGGCACTCAGAATGCTACTACTTTCCCACCAATTTTGGG
>JANHZU010001821.1:112613-122926 GCA_032468055.1 Acrochordus granulatus
CAAACCAGTCAATCTTACAGGAAATCAACCCTGATTGCTCATTGGAAGGACAGATACTGAAGCTGAAGCTCAAATACTTTGGCCACATAATACTAAGAGAGGACTCATAGAAAAGACTGTGATCCTTGGGAGGATTGAAGGTAAAAGGAGAAGGGGACAGCAGAGGATGCAATGGTTAGACAGCATTGTCAGTGTGATGGGCATGGATTTGGGTGGACTCCGGGAGGCAGAACAGGGAGGCCTGATGTGCTATAGTCCATGGGGCCATAAAGAGTTTGACATGACTACGTGACTGAACAACATGTGTGATGAGCCAATAGAAATCAAGTGAAAGTGGCTTATGTTGACCTCATTTCATTTCAACTCAAACACAGAGTTGTACCTCATCAATTTTTCTGTAAGCAAGCAGTGACAGATTAGGGAATATCCTAGCATGCATGAACCAGGCCCAAGCAGTTCTAAATACAACAAAAAGTGTAAAAGAGAAGCAAGCAACAGATCTAGATAACTAGCAAAAGTCCTATTATACTGTGTTACCCAACCAAATTTCCAGCCTGAACAAGTGATGTTTATATTCTTTCTTGGCCAAGGTAAGCAAATAAATACCAAAGGTGGGTGGGTAGAAGAAACGAAGATCCCAAAAATTCTTATTGTGCAAGGAATTATCTATCCTATAAAGTTGGCTCATTTCAGAAATAAATGATAGATTGGTGGTTCAAATTATCAAGTCCAGAAAAGGGCACAATTTTCACTATATTAATTTCCATGCATTTCATATTCCAATTTATTTGACTTCTATACCAAATGTTTGCTCTGGCAAGTAGTTAAGTGTTAATGTGATCTGAAAACAAAAATAGAACTTAAAAAGTTCTATTAATTATAGATTAATTAATTTAAACTATTACATTAATTATTTTAATATCTAAATTAAAATAATCAAGGAAGTACAGTCCCAAGACTCCCCATGAAAGAGACTAGTCTTATCAGATTTCTAATTCAAATATAACTCTCCTCCCTCATGCCAGAAAGATTAATCAGACACAAGATCTGTAAAAAACAATTTTGAAGATGCTCCTAACTGAACTGGTGCATTATTGCAATTCCGTCCTTTAGAACTTAAGTTCTAAACTACATAAGGCTTCAAAGTCAATACTAATTCCTTAAATTGACCCTAAACAACTACTAACTAGTACAGTTATTTCAATGTACTCCTATAACCTTTTTAACTTAAACAGCAGTTAGGATGAAATGTAGAAAAAACATGGATAACTACCAAATGAGTTCTGCCAAAAAAAGGAAATAGCTGGTACATCAAATATCATTGTGCAGGGGCTTCTCACCATTACTACCACTCTCCACTACCAGACTGTATCATCTGCCAGGAGGACAATAATCCACCCAAAATTGACTGGACCTCAATCTTCAAACTTCTTATTTATGAACAGTACCTCTATCCTGTCTGGATTTCAGTAATTCCTTCCTCATCATGTATTCAGGCAACCTTCAAGGGTATTCTTTGGAAATGGATAGTGAAGAACAACAGAACTAAGTATCATTAGTAATGTTGCATACTGAAGACGCCCAATTCCAAAAACTTAGGATGACTTCCCTCAGTAGATAATGGACAACTTAGAGAACATGTTGGAACCCTGTCAGACATCATAGGTCAACAGCTTAGGTATTAAATGCTCATCCTATCAGGCACCATGCTGAAACATGGCCCAACAGGAAAGATTGTAAAACTGGCACAAACTCTCTCAAGCTCAGAAATCAAGCTTGGAACCTGACTTGATCCTACAATGTAATCAAAATACAACTCTTTAAGATGTGGCATTACATGGATTTAAAACACTTACTTAAAGAACTCCAACCTCTTTATTTACTTTAAAAAAGGCTTTTAAATTTACACTTCAGAGAAGCTTTTAATTAATTAAAAAATTCAGTTTTACTTTTGAGACTGGATGGAAGATTGTAAGCCAAATAAATAAGTAAATGAATCTTAATATTTTTGCTTTTATTTATTGTACTTTTCTGGTTGTTGGTATATAAACAAACAAAATATAATAATAAAAAAGTGAAATCTTACAATCTATTGTATCTCAAAGGAGGAGGAGAAAGAGAGAACACAAAACCCTTAGGCTGTCCATGATTGATTCATATATGAGGAAAACCATTAAACCAGGCTTGTATCTTTTTCCCTGGTTGCTTTATCAGAAAGAAGCACTGTTGTTGGCATCTTAAAAACTAATCAAGCCAGTCTTCTCTCCCTTTGGCTAGACCATTTCTCTCAACAAGGACTTAGCCAGACATAGCGAGCTTGACACCTACATGAATCTATCCACTGATCCTCTAGGGCGGCCTTATGTTAAACAGTTATCACCGCAATCACCTGGGAAGTGTCTTCCTAAGACATCAAAGACACTGTATTGCTCATTTTGAATTTCCTCCCTCAAAACTACAGTATTCCCACCTAGTTTCTCAACCATGGAAATTGGGTGGGAATAGTTTTGGTGAAACCTGCTTTGACTCTAGTAAAGACCAAGCCCAGTTAAGTCTCCCTGTAACTATCCCCTAAAGATTAATGATCCTGAAAAAGGTAAATAACTATGCTTAGATTTTAAAAGTAACTGGTCATTTAGAAGGAACCTCCAAAGTTTGATTCTTTAATAAACTGATTGAACTTGAACTGATTTAAGACACTTTGTGCAGTCTGTGGAGGAGTGTTTTGCCTATGAATGGTGGTGTCTGGGGTAAAGAAAGGGAGAAGGGTAAAATCCTGAAAGACAGCAGGCACTGCATCAAGATCTAAGCCCTGCTCCTTTATATGTACACTGTCACGTGGACGTATAATTTGGGTTATAGTACTACACTTTCCATTTTGTAGATATTGAACATCCTTCTCCCCAAAACACACAAACATACACACAGATACCAAGATTTAAAGAGATACAATTTAGACGTCTGGAATTCTATGTATTTATGCTAAGCTACATGCAAATCATATGATTGTTGGCACTATATCTGCCTCCAAAATGCCAACAACTGTCTGGCAGACTGTTTAGCCAGTGAGCCACAATGTGGGCACACTAGTGGACCATACTAATATAGCTTTCCTCTCTGGATGTACTAAATTACAACTCTAATAATGCTGACTAGTACTAACTATGCTGCCTGAGTTGGTGACCCTGGCAGGTACTGGTTAAGGAAGGCTGAACCAAACCATTTAGCATAGCAAGTTTTTCATAATCTAGAAGTCTTTGTAAATTCTTTGAATTCACACCCAAAAAGTCCAATGGAAGATTGCATTGTATTCAGCAGGAACAGTGATGCACTTTCTTTGAGTTTCTACTATCCTTAAAAGATAATACAGCAATTATGTTTTTATACAAAGAAAGGAACAATGAATATTTAAGAGTTTTTTAAAAAATATTATTGTTCCATAAAGTCTAGATATATTTTCCTCTATCATATACTGAGTCTTAATTGTTTATATAAACAGAAAGGTGAAATTCAATTATAAACATTTGTATTTTTTAATTCCAACTGCTTTTATGCTTTGCACCACTAAAAGCAAACCTATCACATATTCAGAATGTGTATTCTCTTCCCCCTCCAACATGATCAGGTTATCTTGGAGCTTTTCTTCGCTGAGGTTAGGGCCATGATGCAATCTTTTAACAGGAATTACTCTGCCTCTCAGTTACATTTTTTTAAAACACTATAATCGGACAGGAGAAAATGATTTTCATTAAATAATATTTCACTCATTACAAAAACCCAGGCACATGGAATTTACAGTTGTCTAAATTCTCTAAATCAGATGTATTGATTACAAGAGCGTCCAATCTCTTAAATTAAGAAGACTGGATATACTTTACTTATCTCCTTATCAGAAGAAGTTTGTATGAAATTTGTGATACTCCAGCACGAATACCCGAGAGTACTGAAAACACAATAATAAAAACAAGTGAGCACACCCTCGTGCATTTGGTCCTCTTTCACCTTAAAAAGCAATTCAAAACATACCAGTTCTGTTATCAGTGACTGTCAGCTCAGTGATGTAATCACATCCCGATATAGGTAGCCCTTGTTTAGTGCCCACAGTTGGGACTAGCAATTCAGTCATTTAGAGAAATGGTGACTAAATGAAACTGACTGTGCTTATAATCTTACTTCAGTTTTCCTTTGCTATACAGACCTGTGAAGGATGTAAATGCAAGGATCGGTCACAAAATTACCTGTTCATCACCATTATAATTGTGAATGGTCACTAAACAAGATAGTCATTAAGCAAGGATTACCTGCATAATAATAAATCTACCAACTCTATGGACTTTTTCTGCTGTACAGTGATGATAATTCTGGGGATAGGTTTCTAATCTCCCACTCCATGCCCTTGACAGGAGATCTATTTTAATCTTTGTAGTTTCTGTCATCTTTTGTTTCTTTCTTTGAAACAGGTATCAACTTATTCTATGATTATGATTAGAGCTTCCTATCTTTGCTTCTCACTCATATATCATACAATGGCTTCAAGTATCACTTTCTCTTGGTGGGGAAAGAGAAGGCAAGGAATGATATTGTCAAGTGTTGGGGCTTGACTTCGGTTTTCTGGAAAAATGATCTATTAAGAGCCTAAGGAGCTTGATTTTTTTTTCTTCCTCAAGCAACTGCTTGATTCTTTGGAAATCACACTGGGATTTGTTTGAAGAAGCATCCTCAAAATCCTTGTGTAAGCCTAAATTTTTCAGCCTTGGCTCCTATTTGCAATATCAAGACTAAATTCACTTGCTTGTCTATTTATTTAAATGTATGTATGCCACCTAGTAAATTTTAAACTTTACAGGTGATCCTAGATTTACAATCATTAATTTAGTGACCATTTGAAATTATAGCACTACTGAAAAAGTGATTTATGTCTAGTCCTTGAACTTACAACCACTGCAGCATCCCAAGGTCACATGATCAAAATCTGAGTGCTTGGCAACCAGCATGTATTTATGACTGTTGCAGTGTTCTGGTATCATGTGATCACAATTTACAATCTTCCCAGCCAGTTTCTGACAAGCAAAATCAATGGGGGAAGATGGATTTGCTTAATGACAATGTGATTCACTTGACAACTGCATCAATTCGCTTAACAACCTTGACAAAAAAAGATTGTAAAATAGGATATGATTTCCTTAACAATCACCTTGCTTCGCAATGGAAATTCTGGTCATAAGTCGAGGGCTACCTGTAATATTTTTCATTATGAAACAAAATGTCTGAATTTATTTGAAAGCCACAGAAAACAGATTCTATTATTTAAGATCATTCCTAAACCAAATACTTCTTTTAAGATTTTTTTTAACCTTCTGTGTCTGTAACACAACCCTCTCCAGGTAGTATATAACAGTTAATTACAGCAGCTTTCTGGTTTATGAACAAATGATTTCTGTTTGGTCTCTATCTTTATTGAAAAACAGATCGTATTATTCTACTAAGTTGCCTATTTCCCTACTATTACTTATTTGTTCATAGCTATTGCAGCTCTTGGTCTACCATAGCTTCCCTCTATGGAAATCTATCTGTGGCAGAAGCCCATTTCCCAGTTTAATCCCAAAGACTCATGGTTTGATTCCAGTTATCCTCAGCAGCTCAAGCTTCAATTTTGCTGCAAAGATCAAAGTTCTTGGTAATAAAATTATACCCCAAGCATTTTGCCCATGGATTTTTGATTAACCTTCAGTTCTCTTTCATGCTTTCCAAAATGCAGGAGACAGTATCTATAGTACTGATCATTTTATAACTGCTTATCATTACTACCTTCGACAAACCAACTCTCTTTTATTTTGTTTAGCATTTTTACGTATTGTTTCCTACCTTCTGCTGCCCCTACAACCGTGTGTGCATTTGGGATGATGGTGGTATATATGTATTTGTGCATATTTATCATCATCAACCCACACCAATCCACTTCAGGAAGAAGTTGTCTTCACAATCTATCATCCTTATCAAGTATGTCATCCACCCTTGTCACCTATCCCAAAATCATCCATGCCCAAGGAAGTACTAGAACATATGTTTTCCTACTCCTAGTTCAGCACTTCACCCATTTACATTATCTATACACACATACATCTTAGAGCAAGAGTGTCCAACCTTGGCAACTTTAAGATGTGTGGATTTCAACTCTCAGAATTCCTCAGCCAGCACATTTAAAGTCCACATGGTTGGGCACGCCTGTCTTAAAGCAAGCATTAGTCAGACAATATTACAAACTACACATAAAAATCTAATCCAGATGTCCTTAAGAAAACAAATATGAGATAAAATTCCATATATCTTTCTTCCCTCACACCTTTCAGTTTTGAATAGAAGTAATTTTGCTTCATCAGCTTCTCCCATATAATTCTAATGCTATTTTCCCCTAAGCAGTATGAACATACCTAACTACATATAAAGATAAGCAGAAATGTCAGGTGTAAGATAAAAACCCAGAATCCAAATTGAAACAGAACTTTGAGTAGAATCATCCAAATGACACAAAATGGCGAGGAAGCTTTCAGGTTCACCAGAATCTTGTTCTTCAGTTCACATGGAATATAGTAACTGACAAAAAAATTTAATTACCTCAGCTTCATTCTTTCTAAAGCAAATTGCCAGTTATCACGGGTTAAAAATGCAAAAGGAAGTTTTACAAAACTGATCTGGGGGCAAATGTTGTATCCTGCACAGCAATGGCCTTTCAATGGCCCTCACACTGTGACCCTATTCAATTCTTTCATCACTTACTTGCACAGTTTGTTCTAGTTCACAAATGCACGTTTATCACATAATGATTGGTGCATGTTTAAGAATAACCTGCATATACAGAATGATGCATCAGGACCATTAGTAGTATAATATCCTAAATAAAATGTTCACATCATTTCTAATGATATTTTACACACACACACATACATACATATAATGGATGAGTTCAATGATTGACTGCAATGAAGTTGATTGACATTACTGCACCCATCAAGTACTGACAATGATACATACATATGTGAACAAGGCTCACAAAATCTCTTCCAAAGGGAAATACTGAGTTGATAATAAAGCTGGCTAATTGAGCAGCATGTGGAAAATAAGCTGCCTGACATGCATTTAAATAACCCTTAGAATTTATTCTACAGTAAATTTTCACTTGAATTTTTTTTCAGACAAACAGTATACTGTAATGGCTTGATAGAACATATCAACAGTTTTTCCTGTTACCTATTACTTTTTTCCCACAGCAATAATTTATTATCAGACATGTTGAATCCACATACTTTTCCTTTAGCTTTTTTTCTTTAAAAATAAGGGAGGGGTGGTTACTATTGAACAGCTTCTTTTTACATGAGTCTTCTTTTCCCTGAAACATTGACTCATTTCATCTTTCCATTCATTGCATCTGGAATAGCTTCCTTTCTTGAATTCTCTTTATTTTTTCTACCTAAACAAAGATAACCTTAGCAAAGTTATACATTTATAAAAATGTCTAGATTGTATTTTTCTCCTGAAACAAGAATGGTATCTAAAACATCTGTAAAATACAATTAAATATTTGTGAACCTTTCAATGAGAAATTTGTAAGATGCTTTCACATTGGTCAATGTTACATTTATAAACAATGGCAAACAGTTAACTGGCTAGGAAAAGCTGGGATGAGAGAAGATAACTTTAAGAACTGGATGGGAAGAGCAGTTCAGTATGCTTCCCACATACCTGGTTATGGATTTTTACAGCCTTAAATTAATCAGAAGCCCATGGATTTCAAGGACAAGAAAATGTTTCCCATGTTTCAGAGCAGAAGTTAACAAGCCTGCTGGGATCTTTCTAGCCCCTGCAGAGCTACAACATCAAGATTATTAAATGGCTGTCATATCTGAAGTACGGTGGAACATAATTCAATAAACAAGAGAAAACATATGATACAGAAGGGAGAGCATCAGATTACCCTGTACAGTTGCAGGACAGGTGTTTGCAAGAAACAGAACACAAAATAGCAATATGTAGAAAATATAATAAGAAAATATTATTTTCACACAAAATAATATTTTGTAATCACACAAAATCACACAAACACAAAATCACACAAACACACAAATATTATACTTCAAAACAGCATACAGATCATTTCATCTTTAAAAAAAGGTAACACCATGTTTACAAATACTATAAACCAGAATGTTAAAGGGAGAGATGAAGATCTATAATGAGGATATTTCAGGAAGTCCTATCTTCTACATTGGTAGAGAGAGAATATAATGGGCTGAAAATATGAGCAATATTAACTCTATTACTAAGTGCATCAGCTGCTTGCAAGCCCTTCTGTGACATCAAAGGGCTGGATGAAGGCCCTTACACATGATTGTCCCAAATGAATATCATTGGTTCAACTGCTGTAAAGTCACAAAATGGAGACATGCTTTCTTGAGCAAGAACACCATAGAATGGTAATGTTGTGGACTTGGATGATATCTATGTTGAACTAATAAAAATATCTGGAGATTTTGCCAAGCAATGGCTTGCTATCGCTTCTTAATGTATGTGTGGCCTCAAATTACATTCCAAAGATTTGTAGGAAAGCCCGAGTTATCACACTTCTGAAATCCAGAAAAGAACTGAACAACCCCAAGAATTTTTGTCCAATTTCCCTTCTGTGCCAACTTTTCAAACTCTATGAGAGACATCTACTAATAGAATGCTTCCTGTTACTGAACCAACTCTTATTCTCCAACAAGCTGGTTTCTGGCCAGGGAAGTCCTGCACAGGCCAGATACTTAAACTCATCCAGCATATAGAGGATGGCTTTCAATTAGGCCTAATCACTGGAGCTGCTTTCATGGATTTATCTGAGGCTAGGACACAGTTAACCAAAGGAAGCTTCTCTTGAAATTATATAGTATCACACGATTTTGCTCCGACATTGAGGCAATACTTGGAAATCAACAATATCTGCACACAGAATGACTAGCAAGTCATTGGCCAGAAATATCTCTGCCACCAATACGCCCAGTATTCGGCTAGAACTGCATAAAATTACTTTATTTATTTATTTTTTAAATTTATATATTAAGTTTTTACATTTTAAATTAATTAATAAGGTCCCTTTTCCTAGTTCCTGCAATTCAGACGCAAGATGAGATCCACAGAAAATTTAAAAGATGATCCTCTGTCAAATTTAGCATCAGTTAAAAGGCTGTTATTTCTTTCTTTCAGTAACTTCCATATACTTTGTATGTCACTTGACTTCTACATATCAGTTGAATAATCTTAGGATCTTTTATTGAAAATAAAGAACAGGCAGGTTCTCTTCGAGCTCTTTAAAACTGGTCACTAAATGAATGACTTGCATTTTAACAAATACTGAAAACTGTTTGCTCATTTATGTTGAAATTTCCTTCTCACTGCAGTTTTTTAAATGAGTTAACACCCTGAAGAAACTCTGTGCATGACATTCTCTGAATAAATAATCTTGATTATTTAAAAGAAAAAAGGAAATATTTTTTTTTAGAATCAGAAAGGCTGAGAATGCCTTTAAAAAGTCCAGTTATGTTCCTGGGATTAGGAGCTCAATTTTATTATTGTTGTTTGATTTTATACAGCAGATTTGTCCTACTTGGTGCTCTCTAAATCAGTTGAGGATGATTTGAGCTAATAATAGTACAGTGCTTATAGAACAATAGGATGTAGAAGATTGATGTACAAAACTGTCAACCATACAGCATCTTAAAATGTATGAGTATTTTTATAATTTCAGGAAATACTTTAACTGAAAAATAAATACATCTTCTAAGCAGCACATAACCTTAATAGGATACTACAGAACCCATGACCCGTTGGGTCATTGTTTCAGAGGTATTTCCTTACCTAAACAGAGAAACAGAATAACTGCAAGTGGGCAAAATATCAGAGGGAATGGATGTGATTTAAAAGTTCCTGTTGGTTTCCCCTTTGAATTTCCCTGTGGAAGCTGGTAATGAGCACTGGAAATCTTTCGTCCCTCCCTCCCTCACTAGCTTGTTTCAGAGATTCAGTACTTCCTTACCAGATTCCTCAATGCCTTCAAGAATGGCAAAGCTTTTAATGTTTGAAAAATTCTTAAAATTCAGGAAGACATTCAGGGACGTATCTACTGTACCTTGAAAATAGCTCATCTTAAACTATATAGCACAGTCAAATATTAGGGCTGATCACAGGTAATGTTTTATGATATTTTGTAATATAACATAAAATGTTTTATAAAATACACACATTTCAGTTCCATGAGATTCATGGATTCCAAATTTTGGATG
>JANHZU010001821.1:174302-187523 GCA_032468055.1 Acrochordus granulatus
AGGTCTTTATAGTTCAAGAACAATGTTTTAAACATGTTCTGAACACAGTCTTTTGAACTGTGTTCAGAAATGGAAGATAAACAGTTGATAAAAAAAAGAGGATAATGTGAGTTACTTACAATCCACCATTCCCAGAACCTCAGATTATTTTAAGGATCCCAGGCTGTGTGTGACTTAAAATTCTATTGCACAAATAGGGAGGTTGGAGAAATCTTTGGTTTTTTTCAAGCAAACTCAAATATTTCACACTTCCTGGACAGTCAGTGGCATTGAAAACAGCTTCCTTTGGCTTTAGTATGCTGAATGTTACAATGCAGTTTTCAGCTCAACTATGAGGCATATATTCGGAGATTGGAATTATTTTTGCTTGCTTGGCATTAACATTTTTATAGTAAGGTTTTTTCCCTCTATGTTCTCTGAAAGGCTCATGTGTCAGTTAACTCAGAAAACTGTCGTCAGATCACCTTTTCAGATGTCCAGAAATGAAGTTTTTATTTTTGTATTTTTGCCTTCGAAAACAAAGTTTGCCTAAGATTCAATTCTAGGGCAAAAAAAAAAAAGGATAGAAATTATACAATTAAATAAACAGCTGAGCCTCAAGGTTGTGGCATCAATCAGCTGTTGTTTGATTCATAAAAAGATGGTTGCTGTGGTAGAATCTAGCACCATATCCCTCCCTCTCTCTTTCTTTTCATGTAAAAATGTAAAGTCACCCTCAAGTCACCCTTGAATCCTTCCAACTACGTGGACACATCAGTTTTGCTTTCTCGGCAACAGTATGGTGCAGGTTCATAATTGCTTTCTTGCAGGATGTTTTTTTCAGCTGAACTTTAAGAATTTCTGGTGGTCTCCAATCTAAGGACCCTCCTTAACATTTTTTAAATTAGACAATGTCAGTGAGATATGGCCACCTTCTATAATCTACATGCAAAAATGTGCATGTTAAATCAATGCGTACAAAATATAATTGCTTGGAAAAGTTATGAAAACAGTTATCTATTTTGTTCTGTTTTAAAACATTGCGTAATTAATGCAATTATAGAATTTGGCTGATTAAATGGACAGTGAAGTGGATTGAAACTCATCCCTATTTCATCAGTATTTTCCACTTCCTAATATTCAGTTTCTGAGGCAGGCATATCTTCACATGTAATGTTAGGGCCCATCTCAAATTGTCCCTCTGTTTGGGCTGTTCTTGAAGAAAGAACTAAGCTTAAGCAAATTTAAAGTCTCTTCTTTTCCTGTACTTCTCTTCCTCTTTCCTACGGGAGAACTGTTTATAGTTGTGCTGAAAAAAATATACATCCAAGTTACTGAATTGATATGAGGTGTGGTATTACAAATGGAATTTTATGAACATTTCTTGTTGCTCTCAGCACTTTCTCCAGTGTTATCTCAAGGTGTGGCCTGGTAAGTTTCATATGACTGGATAATCATTATGAAAAGTGAAAGGTAATAAACAACACAGCAATTTTATTATCCTGTTGCTGTACTCTATAAAAGGCTGATTCTACTTTCATAAAAGTAACCATGCCATATGTTAACAGTAAATTTTCTCCAGCAGTATTAATGTTCTGTAGTTTCATCCCAGGATATAATAAGAATTTCCCAAATATGGTTTTTTGACTTATTTTATTGTACTATTCTATTTAGCAGCTGTAATTATGAGATTCCACTTAGCATTAAACTTTTAGAAAGATTGGCAGGAAATGCTGAAGTAACCAATGTCTATTCGTTAAAAAAGAATGAAAGCTTTCTTCAGTATATTAGAAGCACACAGCTCGATGAAGAATGTGCAGAGCTATTAAGGGAAAGGCTGAAGAGTGAGTGACAAATGAATCCTGTCTTACTGATGAGATTTTACATCTAAATCTTTATAAAGGAGCTTAAGGTCACATTCTGGATATTGAAAGCTATTTAGAAAGTGACCTTAAAAATGTTGATTGCACTGGGGTAGATGATCAAACAGAATATTAATTTGAACTATTAAGAACTGACAAGATGCAGAATCCCAGATTAACTGTATTTTGGAATTGTAAAAAGAAATACAAAGAGAAACAAGAAAAACTTCTGGCTGGGTACTTATTAATACCTTAAAAGGAAAATAAGTTTGCTCCATAGGGAAACAAGTACAAAAAGAGAAAAAAATGTGTTTTTATTTAAATTATTTCCAGCAAGGAGGAGAAACAGGTCAGAAAAGGAAAACTTGGTTGACATATCTGAAAATTACCCTGTTTTTTGGTTCTTCCTCCATCTTTCAAGATCAAAGTTGCTAGGCCACCTATCTTCTAGGCTTTGGATAATGCTTTTAAATGGTGGTTCTGTCTATCTGTGTGCATGCACATTTGAGTTGATGTTGACTTCTGGCAACTGTCTGGCCAGTGCCTGGAATTTTCTTGACACCATTTTCAGAAGTGGTTTGCCATTGCCTCCTTCCTAGGGCTGAGACAGTGTGTCTGGCCCAAAGTCACCAACTAGCTTTGTGCCTAAAGCAAGATTAAAACCATACTTTCCTAGTTTCTAGCCTTGTATCTTAGCAACTGCACCAAACTGAGTCTCCTTTTAAATTCATGGTGGATCTGTAATAAAATTCCCATCCATGATTTAATAATCAACAAGACGGCTAATCTGGTTCATGTTGTTTAGATTTAGACAGATGACTTTTCAGGGAAGTTGGAAGCCATCTTGCTCCCACACCTTCTAGAATGCACACTGTACAGCTCATGGGGTGCTATTGTACAAAATTGCAAAATCCAAAAAAATATGTAAACAGGGATTGTGGTATTTTCTTTCACTTCTCTCTCCCATGAAGTTCCCATATGCTTTTGAAACTTACTTGGAAATATTGGGGAGCACTCTAAAGCATTTTGAAGACTGATGAGGGGAGGAAGAATTGACTTCATGGGTTTCCTCAGAAGTAATGCTGGTGGAGGTTTATCCTTCACTATTTCTACCACCCTCCTAAAAATGTTCAGAATGATTTAAAGGAGATCCCTCTAGACACAGTTAAAAAAGCACATATTTTGCAATGAAAAATCCATATGAGTTCTTTGCCAGCACTATTGTTCAAATTGATCTTGTCCAAATAAAGTAATTAAATTAAAATTTGAGTTATGCATCCAAGCAAGGCTTCTGCAGATAGATGATGATACGCCTCATGTAAAGTCTACGCATTCATGCTACCATTTACAGATACAGTGTACAGAGTATCTTGCTAGCCATGTGTACAAGCAAAAGAGAAGGGGAAAGGAAGGAGAAAGAAAAAAGACAGGACTCTGCTTTAAAATGTTTGCACCAGGTGAAAATAGTGTCTCAGATATTTTCTAACAAGCTAACATAGACTTTGGATTACTAAAAAACTTGGCAGCATAAATGATTTACTTTAAATGTAAAGTGTACATTAGAGATGTCTTAGAATGTCCAGTTATCACATTTCCCCCAGAAATGGCTCAGGTGGAAAAAATGAAAAATTTGTTGAGAAAGAAAGAAAGATAATGTCAGTGGCTCTAGATATTTTCAGAGATAGCAATATGAGAGTGACGGAATAAGGTGGCAATGGCATATGTTCCTCTCTGTTCAATGTTGTTTTTGTATTTACTCTCATTTTATTAGGTTTGATGTTGCTGGGGAACTGCGATTCATGAATATCACAGACTCTTCTTATCTGTGACATCATGGATGATATTCAGTGTAATGTTTCCAGTTTCTATATCTTCATTCTAACACCAATGCTTAGATTGCAAAAGAGGACGTTTGTGCAAATTCTGAAATAAATTATTCACAGAACAAGGAGTTGATGCATATAGATGTTCAAATCTGATATCTGCAGGAAGGGAGGTATTCTAATCCCACTTGCAGATGAGATCCCTTCACCCTAAACCTCCACCTTCTTGGCTATAATTTCTTACCATAAAAGATAAAGTGGTGCAACTTGTCGTTGTTACGCAATAGGAACCTCTCATCCATTATAATCAGAGTTGCAGACATTGATCTTGAAGACTTCTTTTGGTTTAGAATTTGTGATTAAGAGAGACAAAATTGTAAATATACGATCAGATTTTGAATTTCAAAAAGCAATAACAGCTGGAGAAAATCTTGGAAGAATAATCAGTCAATTCATAGGTTAAGGTTATAATAGTTCAGGTCCTAGTCAGATGAAGATGAAAACAAAAAATAACAATCAGGGTCAGCAAGTGAAAACAAATCAGGAAGGCTGTCAGCATTTAACATGTAAGAATTGCCAATTCTACAGGCTCACAAATTACAGACTTGGTTTCCATTTGTGAGCTGTCTTCAGATTGAAAGTTTACACTGGAGGCTGTAGTTTACTCTGCTATTGTATGAGGAAGCACAATGGGGCCATGACAGTTGGGAAAAATACTGGCGTAGGCAAATATCAAATCTAAAATTGTAAATTTGCCACTTTAGTCTTTCAGAGTTTTCATGTCTGGAATATTCTGCCATATTTTTAATCAGAGGTGAGCAGTGTAGCGGGAGCAGTTAATTTGTCTTAATACCTTAAGAAAAAGCTAAAATTCAGGACAGGAGGACTTTCAGTTGCCTCCTATTTCCAGATATCTTTTTATTGCTTCCTTTCCTCATTATTCTTCTTAAAGAAAGACGTAGAAATATACTTAATATCTTTGTGACTTTAATCATTATTCATTTCATCCCCCTTCTTATTTATTAATAATTCCATATCTCTTCTTCAAGTAATATATTTATACATTCCATTTTCATACCTTGGGGTATCTTTTGGTATCAGAAATGCTTTTCAAGCATGTTTAACCTTATAACTGTTCTAAAAATAATGCTAAACATAAATGTGCACAACTATGTATAGTATTATGAAATACATGTATTTCGTAAATATACAACCAAATATATGCTTCCAGAGAGTGGTCATATTAAAAAGAAGTCCTAAAGTTATTTGCCAGATGCCAATTCCAAAATTCAGCTGGTCTGCTCCAGCTAGAAAGGTAGCAGATTTTCTAATTTCATTTAAAAAAATGAATCTCCTACTGAAAAAAATTGAGGTTGTCAAGATAACAAGATAGCTTGCTTAGTGTGTCAAGTTTGACCTATGTGAGGATTCAACAATGAGGGTTCTATCATCATAAGTTATGCCCCTAGTCCTTTTTTCAATCTCCTAAATTCCAAAAATCACCTACATAGAATTTGGTAGCAAAAAGAGAATTTGTGGAGCATTATTTTTGTCCTTCTCATGAGGTGAGCTTTAAAATAAGTGCATTGAGCCTCTAAGAAGACTAACTTTGTTATTATTTCACAAGCCTCCAAACCCTTCCAACAAAGCCCTACTCACCAGTAATTTTAATAATGTTATTACTGTGTAAATTGGGAACTAAAAACATAGGAAAAATATATGCTTCTCCTCTTACAACAGACCCAGAATTGTTGGATGCTTTCAGAAAATGCATTTGAGTCATTTCCACTCATTAGAAAAATGTCAGCAGTAGATCAATGCAACAGAACAAATAAATTGGGATTCCAGAGATTTTAGGCAAAGACAATCCACTCTGCCACAGAGCCAGAGCTTTTCACAGATATTGAAAGCAGATCAAAGAAAGTGCAATAGTTTATGAGAATGTCCTTTGGAGATAGGAGGATGACCCACAGACTAGGAAATGGTCAGATAAACTTAGCTGACCCCCCAGAAAGAATGGGGACATGGCAAACATCTCAGAAGGGATCCTCCCTAGTTTCTTGAACTGTAAAGGTGAGGGGGGAGAGTTGTACTTTCAGACTTAAGGTTCTGTTAGTGTAACCGTACCATAAAGGTAGTCTTAGTACTCATGGCTGGTGCTTTTTCTCAGGGCTACTTCAAAGAAAGCTAGAAGGAAATTTACATGACTGCTTCTCTCTGATTGTTGTCTTAGAGCCATTAATTATGTCAATGTTCTAATTATGTTTAATGAAAATATTTACTATTAATGCATGAAAAGGAGAATATTAATAAAGTAAATATCAATTTGCTGTACTGATTTGAGGGGGCTGCCTCATTCTGTCTAATGCTAGGATTAATCTTGCCAGTTCTTCAAACTCATTGAACATGTGAGTTTCTTGAACAAAAGGTATGAAATTTTACTTGTTTAAATTAGTTGGTACGGCCCACACTGAGAAAGCAAGTGAATCTTGGAGGCATAAAGGAAAGGGAAGACTATGCTCAATTATCTCAGGCTGAGGCAACAATCTTGAACATGCCCTAAATACAACTACCAATGGATCCAGGGAGGTTACCTTCCAAGATAATGTCTCATGATATTCCAGTCAACAGAAGTTTTTTGTATTTCCCATATAGTATTGTCCATCTTTCTTCATGATCCAGAACAATTCTATTGCTGCAACAGGTAAGCAGGTTTCTCTGTGCTGTGGGAAAAACTACAGCCACTGAAATTCTGCACTGTCATGTTTGTATAAAGATGCATAGCTTCAATGAGGGAAAAAAGTGACAAGTTTCTGCATAATGATTATAGAGGCTGTAGCAAAGAACATGAACAACGTGACAATTGGGATCTCTTAAGCCCCACAAGAAGAACAAACTAATGTGCTTTGAATATTTATCAGGCAGCCAAAATTTGTGAGAACTGGATTCCAACCAAAGCAAAACATGCACAGAAAAAAACCTAATTTTGCCAATCAATGCTATAATAATCCCAAAGGGAAAGCAGCAAAGCAATCACTGGTATTAAGATACACGTAATCCACGCTTAGTAATCACATTTGGGACCAGCAACTCACTTGTTAAGTGAAGTGACTGCTGAGTGAAACAACAATTGTACTGATGACCTTACTTCAGCTTTCCTTTGTTTTACAGACCTGTGAAGGTCATAAATGTGATGATTGAAAATTCAATTCAATTATGTATCATAGTCAAAGACGAGTACAAATGATATGAAAAGAAAACTTAAAGGGTTAAAATACGTTTATAAAATGACTTAGCTAATATCCATTGAGTGAGATCCAAGATGGAGCCTATATAAAATCATAATCTGACCACTAAAATTAGATTAAATATAATAGCATCTAAAATTGCAGTGAGCTCAAAATATCTAAAACTTTATTAACAAAGTGATCATGTCTAAATTTTTTAAATGAATTGTAATTAGAGGATGAATTGGGGGATATTGGCTCATCGGGGTTCAATGGATCTTCTGTGCTGCTGCACAAAAACTAGCTACATGTGCTGTAACTAGAGGTACTTCCAGCAGCATCTGGACATAGGTTGAGTCTGGGTGACCAGGCTATCTGCTAATCGGAGGAAATATGAGTTTGCTTTGGATGTCTCTATAGAGGACAATGAAGGAGAATGTGTTCTGTAATTTCTATCTCTCCAGAATCACATGGGCAGAGCCTTTCAGTCAATGGAAGTTTTTTCTATTTACCATCCAGAACTGCAGAAGGGTGGGCATGGCATCAGGCAAGAGAGAAAGCTTCCTGGTGGCTAGGTGTTTCTAGCTGTGTGAGGTAGCTGGCGATAATGACTATATATCTATTGTGTGCTGATGACAAGAAGATTGGGGTCTTCCTTAAATCAGCTTGCCTCTCTGTATCCAGGGTTTCAGGGTTTGTTTCAGCTGATCATATCCCATCATAACTGTGGTGGGAGAGTAACCTAAATTTGAGAGATTAGATTCAACAGCCTTTATCCATGCAGATTGAAATTTATCTTGAAGAATGAATGGGGCTAAACCTTGAGGGAAAAAGTGGAGCTTTAGCCAAAGGTTTATAGAGGCTAGATACACTCTTGACTCAACTTTTATCAGACTTTTCTCCAGTCATAGATGTGTGTTTGAGACACAATGCGGTATCTTGAGAACTGCTTTAATGAATTTGGATTGTACCTTTTCCAGAGAGCTGAAACATGAAGCTGGGGGCCAACCAAAGTCCCATAAAGGAGCTGGGCTAGAGACTTTGCCTGAAAGAGTTTAAGTGCAGCTGGAACATATTGTCCTCCCTTAGATTGGAAGAATCTAAGAAGGATGGCATTGGCAGATCTTTGTCTACAAGCAGCAGTTTATTCACAGTGGGCTTTCTTCACACCAGTGGCATGCATGACTACTCCTAAATATTTGAAGCTGGACACTTGTTCTACTTTATGGAGTTTAGTGCTCCATGAATGGAGTTTCTGTCTTTTGGCAAGGGCCATGAACATAGTTTTCTCATAGTTTATTTCCAGATTATCACCTTTGCAACACTGGATCAAAGTCCTCAGAACTCTTTTGATCCCAATTGGTGTTCTGGATAGGACTACAATGTCATTGGCATAGAGCAGCATGGCAATATTATGATATCCTAGTTTGGGGAGGTGGGGATCATAAAGTTATTTTTTCATTACTGTCATAACTGCAATAACTAGGAAGTCATTAAATAAGGACCAGATATAATTAGAAAATAATTCTTTTCAATATGAAACACCCTCACTCCACACTTAAGTTTTCTGTGCCTCTGCAAACATTTTGATGCTTGAATATTTGTGGATAGCCATATATATAATAGTGCAGCATAATCATTATACAAACTATATAATTTCAGCAAATATCATTTGTATGCAAAGGTAGAAGGTCATTGTAGTCAAGTTAGAATCTGTAATCTATAAATTGTGTTGCCTAAATAGGAAATAGATTATTTTCATTACTTCATTATTCTAATTATTGCTGAGTTTCATATATCTTTCCAAGTCATATCCTATTATTAGTTCTTTCATTGTTTATACAGTATTTAAGATATATCTGTGAAATTGGTAAGTTTAAAACTAAGAAAGCAATGAGAAGAACCTTGAAAGTAAACATGTACATTTATAGGTTGGCACAGTATAAAGATTTAAGTTGGCATAGAATACAGCAAAATAATAGTTCTTTGAACAATATAACTAATGTTAGATCTGGTACTGTGTCTTATACCCTTGCTATGTTATATCAAAGTTCATATAAGAACAAGGTTTAAAAAAATTACAGACAGATAAGTGCAGAAGTCAATCTGCGTTTTGAAATATACTCATTCTGTGCGCTGAGAGGGGCGTCTTAGATGAGCTGCACTTAGTAGATTTGAGCTCCTTAAATTGTCAGCTACCTTCCCACTATCATCCATCCAATTGTATCTCCTTTAAGCCAGGGTTCACAATATGTGCCTGCCAAAACTGTGTGTAAACCTTTTCAATCCTGGGGATGGCTCCCCAGTGTTCCCAAAAGGGGGAAATGGGGGAACTAATTAAATGCATTGGAGTAATTATATTAACCATGATGAATTAAAGCAATTTTCACAGTATAGACTCTAGAGCATGCTAATAGATGCCCAGTAATTCCCAGGCACATAAGATGATCTAAAAATAATTATCAAATAGGTTTGTTGTTTGCTTGTTTTTAAAAAAAAGATCTGAAAAATTCTGTGGAACCATCTGGGGAAAGAAGCAAAATGAATGCAAAATGAATTAAATATAGTAAACAAATGTTTGTTGAAATAGAAATTGATAAATCACTTTACAGTGATTTGAGAGTTGAATTGACTGGTGACATGGCGTTAACAGAAAGTAATTCTAGGCACAGAAGTTAAGGACACCAGGTTTTTGTTGATTTTTTAGTGACAACAATTCACTAGGCTGTGCTTCCTGCTCTTCTAGAGTGACCCCACTCAGTCCTCAGGATAAGACTAGCATAGAGTTTTAACAGTTAGGGAGATTCAAGAAAATTAGATGCCTGATTTAGATGAGCAGATCTATTTTTTTGCAAAGGCAGATCCACTGGTGAATGCCCGCTAATTGCTGAAGCAAACAACTACTGCCAAAGTGATTCCAAGTCCTTTCTCTTTTTGTATTGTTTCTTAAGCAACTGCCTGGGTAAATTCCTATGACAGTTCCTACAAATGGTCTCTGAAATGTTGTGACTGTCATTTCTGTCTGTAGTCTTGATGTTTGATTTTTGTCTTCCATGTTGCTGAATTGTTCTCAAGGTCAAATTTAAAAATTTCATGCATCAGCATGGTAGATAATGTAAATTTCTTGCACCTGACATCTCACACATGCATAGCCTAATCATGGCAAGGATGAGTCAGTGCCAAATATAGAAACAAATAAGAGCTATCCATAAGCAAGTCAGGAAGGAGAGCACACAGACATTGTTAGCTCATTGTAAATCTAAAGGTGTTTTCATCTTAGCCTTCTTCATTACAAAACATTTTCAACTACGTTTTTTTGTATTCTATAAACTTCTCAGCTGAACCCTAAAAAAGGAAGTCACTGTAGTTTCTTCTACTTCACATTCATGTATTATCTCTTCTTATTGCTCATATTCCCCTTATTATTGTGCTACTAATCATTCTTCCTGCACTAGGCACATCTTACTGTTCATCCTACATCATGTACAAAAGCACAACCATTGAACTTGCCATGTTTCCCCTGTAGACTTGAAACCTCTTAAATCAATATAGAAGACAGGATTGGGACAAGAAAGAAAGGGGTGGAAGAGAGAAAAAAACACAGCACTTTCATTTTGATAAGAAAGTGAGGGATGTCCAGAGTAATTAGTCAACCTGAAAGCACAAACATGCCTGTGAAATAATGATTGAAAAACATGTTGTGTTGTTTTTATTAACAATCACAGGGTGGAAATCTGTCTTCAGGATAATACAATGAGATGGGGGTAAGGAATGAAAGGAGAATTATAATACAGTTTTAATTTCAGTATTAAACAATGCATAGTCAGAAGACTGCTTAACTACAGTATTAAAACAATGATATGTTGGATGTCATAAATAATAATTCCTATCTGATTATCCACTCACATCTCAAGCTTTAGACACTCATTCATGGACATCTCAAACTTCAGTTTGAGCTATTGATGAAAAATGGAATAGGGAAAGAAACAATATAATTTAGTGAAAAAAGTGTACACAGCAATTCTTATATGGCAAGGAGGAGATATCAGAACCAAAGTTCTGGAGCACTACTGGAACCAAAGAAAATAGAAGGAGGAAACATTGTCACTGGCTTTTACTTTTGCAGATCTTGATAATTTCCTTTCCTTTTTTTCAGTTCACTGAACATCAGACTATGTGGGTAAGATGTCCAGGCTAAGGATCTCAATAAGGAAATTTAACATTTTGGATTCAATAATCCTGGTTTGTTCCTGAGAGGCCCTATGTGAGCCAACAGGAAAAGCCAGGTGGTTGATAGTTTGAAAATACCATTTCAGTTACAACGAAGCTACTTGTCTTTTTTGTCTAATTAGATTATCGCATTCTTTTCTATCACCTCCTGACTTCTCCATCACCGTGTCCATAGTTATCAATTTTTACATCCCCCAAAATAAAACTGTCTACTCCCTTCATTTCTTCATAGTCAAGCATAAGTACACTACTCATACAGGCTGACATTATTGTTGTCTTCTTAATGTTCAACTTAAACTGAGATTTTTGCTTTTCATTTTTATTTTCTAAGACTTTAATTTTAATTAAGAATGTGATGTCATTTATATATTGCGAGTGTACTGATTTCTAATTCTGACTCCATTTATCATTCTTTTCAATACTGTCATTCCAAAAATTTATTTGCTGTATAGGTTAAGTAGATATTACTGTAGAACAATGTACATTGTATTTCATTGTCTTTTGTGTTCTGAACCATTGTGATTCTCCAAATTCAATACTTGCAATAGCTTTTTGTTCACTCAAAGATTCTATAGAAGAATAATAGAAGTATTTTGTCATACCTATTAGTTTGCTTCACATGCTGCATGATCCACTCAGAGATCCATAATCAATGAAATAATGGCATATCTTTTGTGTGTTTTCTTTCTCTTTTCATTATCTATCTGATCCCATATGATTTTGCACTCATAAAGCCTGCCAATTTATACGGCTTTTCTTTTAACATCGGTGGGTCTATTCTTTTTCATAACCTTATGTAAAACATTATATATGTGCAAAATTAATTGTGCTCTAAGTAGTGTGTTATTTTGCATCTCCCTTTTTCAATTTAAGAATACAGTATATGATAACCCTTCAGTGCCTTGGTGTGGCTGCGGGGCTTGCGTGCTCTGAAGAAGTTGAGAGCTATGCCAGAGGTTCAATTATATTGGACAGATCTCATCAGAGGAGCCAGACAAAGAGTGTCTCCCTCCCATAAAAATATGAGACGTAATTTACAGAAATCCATACCAGATCAGTCATCTCCTGGGTTAAAAAGAACTGAACTAGATGTTGTTAGAGTTCCTACACATCCGGTGAAAAATGGGATGTAGAATTCCACCGAAGAAGGAAACGGAAGCCGAATCCAGTATCCTTGCCAAGAAAACCCCACAGACAGTAACAAAAGGCTAAAAGATAGGAAGATGGAATTATAAATAGCTCCAGAAAGAGTGAAATGATTAGACCAAAGCTGAAAGGATGCTCAGCTGTGGATGTATCTGGAAGAGAAAGGAAAGTCCAGTGCTGTATTGATTAGGAACCTGGAATGCAAGATCTATGATTCAAGATAAGGTGGATGTGGTCAAACACAACATGGCAAGATGGAACCACAACATCTTGCGAATCAGTGAACTAAAATGGATGGAAATGGGTAAATTTAATTCAGATGACCACTATATCTACTACCTAAGGACAAGAATCCTAAGAATAAATGGAGTAGGCCTTACGGTCAATAAAAGAGTGAGAACAGCAATACTAGGTTAAAATCTAAAAAACAATAGAATGATCTTGGTTCAAATCCAAGGCAAACCATTCAAGATCACAGTAATCCAAGTCTACATCCCAAGCACTGATACTGAAAAAGCTGAAGCCTACAACCTTCTAAAAGTCACACCAAAAAAAAAAAATCCTTTCCATCATAGGAGATTGGAATGCTAAAGTAGAAAGCCAAAAGATAATCAGAATAACAGGCAAGTTTGACCTTGGAGTACAAAGGTCAAAGGCTAACAGAATTTTGTCAAGAGAATAAGTTGGTCATAACAAACACTCTTTTCCAAACAAGAGGCAACTCTGCACATGGACATCACCAGATGGTTAACAACAAAATCAGATGGATTATATTCTTCGCAGCCAAAGATGGAGAAGCTTTATACATAAAACTTGTCAATAAAAACAAGTCCTGGAGCTGACTATGGCTCAGATCACGAGTTTCTTATTGCAAAATTTAGGCTTAAATTGAAGAAAGTAGGGAAAACCACTATGCCATTCAGGTATGACCTCAATGATATCCCTTATGAATAT
>JANHZU010001822.1:12857-26804 GCA_032468055.1 Acrochordus granulatus
TTCCTTCCTTCCTTCCTTCCTCAAGATCACATAAAGGGTGGCATTTTAATAGAAGAGAATATCTGTATTTTAGGGTTGTGGAGTCCTTGCTGCTTTCTGAGCTTGGTTGTTTGCTTGCAGTCATTCATTACCCAACTAGGTTACATCAGTAGGGTGAGGGAGTGTGAGGTTTACTGACTGTTTGTATATAATGGCTCACCCTTCCAGTTTTGGTGGGGGCTGTGTGGTTTCCTTTTTGGGGTTCCTTGATTAGAGTCTAATTTTCTGCCTGTTTGTTTGTCTGGTGTTAATCCCTGCTTATCTGAATGTTGGCCGCTGGAGAGGATGTGCTCCAGTATTTACCTTCCTTTCTAGGTTTTAGTTGTCTCTTGAGAATGGTGTGTAATTGTGGTTTATCTGTCAGGACAGTACCTGGCAGAGTAAGCTGTTGTATATAAACAGCCAGCACACTCTTCACTCATTCACACTGATGATGTCACCTAGCTGGGTCATGAAATTCCTGCAAGCCAACAACCAAGTTCAGAGATCACCAAGAATTCCACAGGAAAGAATTTTCTTGTAGACATCAGGTTTTTTTCCCCTCCAGCCTCCAAGGTCTTCAGAAGCTAAAAAACTTGCATTTTCTAAATCGGGTGTTGCATCTCCTCCCTACCTTCACTGTTTAGAAGTTGAAAAGCTTTTGGAGATGAAATAGGTAAATTAGGCCAAGCAGAAGCTTAACATAATTTTTTTTCTTGTGACTTTCTTCTTATTTAAAAAAAGAGAGAGGGAATTTGCCCTGCCGAAGCATCATTTGCAAATTACACACAGATTTGTGCGATGTGAATTTTTTCCAAAGCATTTCGAGTTGGCTTCTTCACTCGTCAAACTGTGGGTCCTACTCTCGATTTCCAGAGATGCATATCCACTACATGTCTACCCATAAGGAGCAACAGATGGAAAACCAGATTTAAAGTATCTTAGTGTGCCCATGGGTAGATCTAGATCACAGAAAGCTCCAAATATGTTCCACTTCAGTTAACGTTCAGTTAACAGTTAACCATCTTTTTGGGTAGGTGGAGCTGAAAGAGAGAAACTGGTCTAAAATCACTCATTGGATGTTCCTGTCCTCAGCTATCAAAATCAGTGAGCCTGAATCAATGATTTAACATTCTAGAAAAACTTTTCTAGGTTAAATGAAAATCCCATCTGCTTAGGGCAGTGGATTTACTTTAGAGTAAGCTAGCTGTGTTGTTCCCCCAGGAACTCTTCTCGGTTTTGAAATAAATTGCCTTTAAATTACATCAGCGAGGGTGTAAATACTCACCCAAGCTACAATAAAATCTTTCTTTAAAAAACACAGAGAATCGTTCTTTTTTCCCCCCTTCCTTTTATAAAAAAGGGTTGGGAATCTGAAAATTTTCATCACAAGTTTCCTTAAATTTTCTGAATAAAATATCAAAATACACAAGGAATGTGCTGAAATAAAAATGGGGAAGAAACCACGAGTAGCTTCTAGCTGCTGTCGGCAAAAGATGTAAAAGCCAAAGGAATGAATAGATTTACACACATGTTCGCTGAAGACAGACACCATTTTCGGGGATGAAGAACAACATGCAACTCTTGTAAAAAGTATCCGAAACATCACTGAATCACAATTACCATTTTTCTCCTGAACTGATTTGTCCATCAACGCAATGTATTCCCTGCCATATTTTGCAAACGTATTGCAATTTATTTATTTTTAATTTTTGCGTGCTGATGAAAAACTAAGTAGCAGGCTGGGAGGCTGCTGGGGTGCTTGCAGAGAGATTAAAAACGCGAGATGGTGGTTGCGAAGTCGTGTCTCTTTATTAAAAAAAGGTGGGGTTTTGCTTGTGCAGTTGTGGTCACCGTCTTGGCACTGGGGACACCTGCGTGGATGCCAATCCCCCTCCCCTTGGCACTCGTAATGACAGCTCCGAACTAGATTCTTTCCTTTGTTCTTGATAGGCTGCGATCTCTAACTGATGTGACGTTTAAGAGACTTCTTAACATTCCTTTTAAACCAGCAAGAAGCCAGAATATTGCAAAGACACATGTTGGCTTCGCAGATCAACTTTACTTCCAGGAAGGCCTCTGATTTCTCCCCAAAGCTTGTGGGAAAATAAAGATGGAATTGACTGCTGCCTGGGGAAAGATGGTTCAAAGCATCTTTGGAGGATGAGGCTAGAGGGGAAAATAAGATGTAATGGCATTCATTGTCTTTTGGGGAAAAGGGGTGATTCAGAATAGTTTTCTTTCCAGCACCGGGAAAATATGTTTTTTATTCTCCTATGTCTTTTAACATATGGATAGATTAATTGCTAGCTGCTTACTTTTCTCGATGCACTTGTGAGCATTGTGAGCCACTGTAAACCACATGGGGTTTTGAATTTTAGAAAGGAAGGAAAGAAGACAGAGTTCTCCAACTTACAAGTGTGAAAAGTTGGAGATGCCTCAGGTAGCAGAAAAGTCATATTACTTTGGATTAAAATATCTGTGTATCTGTTCGTTGCAGTTTGGAAGTGCGTAATTCGGTTTTCATGGGGCCAGACGTGAGTTTTCTTTGTTTTTGTTTCCCTCCATTGCTATCTAGATTTTTTTTCTTGCAGATTTTTTCTCTGGCCCTATTATTTTTAATTCTTCTGGTTTCCATTCCAGAAATATGTTTACTTCATGTAAAATCTAGATCGGGTTGTCGAACTTTGGCAACTTTAAGATATGTGGACTTCAACTCCCAGAATTCCCCAGCCAGCATGCTTGAAGATGTGTGGAGTGGGAGTTCTGGGAGTTGAAGTCCACATATCTTAAAGGTGTCAAGTTCGAGAAACATATTTTATTTTATTTTTTAGCTGGCTAGATTGGTGCGACACATTCGCCGCCAAAAGAATTAATCCGCCTTCAGCTCACCAGGTTTAGCATTTTGTTGGGTGTACCTGAGATGGCTAAAGATGTGTGTTTGCAACACCAGCCTTTGTGTTTATTTAAAAAAAAAAGGTTAGTCAAGGTGTAATGGTTGGAAGCAATGTTACATTGCTTGACCCAGAGACTTTTGAAAGAGGGATGGGAATTTTCTTTGATGGATTGACTGATTGATGATGTGCCACCAAGCCATTTACAAGTCTGAGCTTTGATAGGAAATAGGTTGATTTTCTCCATGATATTTTCTCCTTCCCCAGCAAAATATCCCTTATATCAAATTCCATATTCGAGACTTGCCATCTCTGGGGCTGATATCTTTTAGGTGAGGTCGAAAGTTGGCTAGAATTTTGAGCCTGAGAATCCCAGCTCAGTTGTCAAGGTGGGGAAACAGTGTTGTTCTGTTTTTGTTTTGCCTTGAAATATATTATTGCTATGCACAGCCAGCCAAGCGTTTAGCCTGGATTTGACATTTTTGTCCCCTTATTGAATCCTTCCCAAGGATCTGGGAGAGGCAGATGTTGTGGTTTAATAGGGGACATGGGGGCCGAATGGTAAAGGTGCTAGCCTTGTCAGCCTGAAGGTCAGCAGCCCAAGTTTGCGACTCAGGCACCACGTAATGGGGTGATATTAAAGGTATTTTAAAAGCTTGCATTCCAAATAATAAAAGTATGACTTGGAATGCCAGCTATTCCAAGTAAAGCTGCCTTTTGCAATTGACTGATTGCGATTTCCGTCAATGTTGATGGCATTCAAGTGGTGCTCCAGATGTTTTGGGATTGCACACAAAGCCCCTGTTATTCCTGGTTCTATATTTGCTTTCTTTTGCCACAGTCATTCTGCTTCTATTGGCAGGTCTTTGTATTCTGAGATTTTCTCCACATTTTTCCTCTTCTCTTCTGCTCTCTTCAGGTATTGCCATGTCCAGTCTCCAGGCTTTTTTGTTTTTTCTTATCAGTAATTGATAAATCTGGTGTTGTTATGCAATTCTACATTACATTTCATGACTTACCTGCAGCATTGTTTATACTCTACCTGAACCATCTTCTGTATTCTTATATGAGACCCTTTGAATTTAAATTTGCCATATATCCTTATAGGTCTTCATTTTGCTGTTTATACAACAAATAAAATTCCTAATAAAAAATCATGCTGTCCTACTTTTCTTTTTAAGTACAGTATGTGGATTTTATGATAGACCTTTTCAAGCATAACAAGAAACCAAATCTCACTGAAACATTTTTCAAGTGACAAATTATCCCAATATTTCTGGTGGTGGGGAGTGATTGACTTTGCCAGGACAAGCAGGTAAACAACACTGCAATTTTTTTTATTTTTTGCTTCCTAAGTTTACATTCCTTCCATTAAATGAATGTAGTAAGTCTAATAATGGGAAAGTTGTATTAAAAATTGACTCCTCTTTTTATCCCCCAATGTTGCATACCCTCCCAGCTCCTTCTCATTTTTTTAAAATATTTTTTATCTCTTTCACCATTTTTTTTTTTTTGCATTTGGTTCTTAGGCCACTAATCTGAGTAGTGGTTGGAAAGTCATTGTTATAGTTACTGGGCAGACCAGAAATCTATGAAATAAATCCTACATCTCGATACTTTTGTGAATCCTGATTTACTAGCAGTACTGCTTTTTATACAGGGTATGAGGGTCTACTCTCCGTAAGATTGCTTTACGTGCTTTCTTGCTCCCCTTTCTTGTTCTGTTCCACAGAGAGTATCTGTGCTTAATTCTTAACTAAACAGGCCAGCATTTGGAAACCGAGTCTATGAAAGAGTCAATCCTGCATTTTTCGCCTCCTTCCCCACTTTTGTAGTGAGTGTTTGGAGACACAACAATGAATGTTGTCCTTCTTTTAACGTAAAAGAAGTAAACTAAGAGTTCCAAAGGTTCTCCCAGGAGAGATCATCTTCCTTGCAAGTACAGTCCAGAAAATCTTAATAAAATCTTCATAAAATCATCACAGAGGTATATTGGTAGCCATCAATAGTAGAGTTGCATTGAAAATCTTTTTGCCCAGAGCAGTTTGCGGCTGATGCTTGAAACTCAAGGGTAGAAGGGTAAGATTGGCAAAGTTAAGAGGAAGACACTTCAGATATTGGCCAAGCATGGTGAGACACACATGGAGTTGGACTCCGGTACAGCAGCTCTCAGTATACTTGCAAGACAACGGTAAATAAAATAATAACATAAATAAATAAATTAAATGATGTATTCAACAGTACAGCGTGCATCCAATGTATGCAGCCGGTAGAAAAGGGAATACAGTAAAGTGCAGAATTAGAAACACAATTATTGATAAGTATATATACACATTACTTCCTCATTCAGAAAAAGGTATTTACAGTGTTTCTATCCAGGAAAAAAACTCTGATTTGATGCCACTTTCCACTTAGGAACGAGGATAACCCGGACTAGATCATGTAGGAGTGTTAATCAGGACTTGTGACTGCTGATTTCTGGAGCTGGAGGAAATAATAAGTCTTCTGTTGGATTGGAGGAAAAGACAGATTCTCATAGCTTATCCCACCGCTTTGGTCCTGACCAGTGACATGAGAGCTTCCTGGAGCAGGAACAGTCTATCTTATGAATTGCAAATGGAAATGGTTCATTTTGGTCTTGCTTGTGGGCTTTCCTAACTGGCAGGAAGATGAGAGCCAGATTTCGCCGGATTGACAGCAGTAAATTTTACTGCACTCGGTCACCCATGCCCTCGTCATCTCGATCCTGGACTTCTGTAATGCGCTCTACATGGGGCTTCCCTTGAAGATTGCAGCTGGTGCAGAGTGCGGCTGCGTGGATGATTTTAGGGGCCAAGAGATCGGCCCACATAACACCTTTGTTCTGCGACATGCACTGGTTACCGGTTTGCTTCCAGGTACAGTTCAAGGTGCTAACACTGACCTTCAAAGCCCTCCGTGGCATGGGACCGGGCTCTCTGAGGAGCCGCGTCGCCCCGATGGGGAGTTCCCGGCCCACCAGAAGCAGCGGAGGAGTCCTTCTCCGGTTCCCGTCAGGTAAGGAATTCCGGCTGGCGGGGTCTGGGAGAAGAGCCTCCTCTGCTGTGGCTCCTGCCCCATGGACCATCCTGCCCCCCGAGCTGAGGGCTGCCCCCTCCCTGATGGCCCTCCGGAAGGGCCTTAAGACCTGGCTCTGCGAGATGGCCTGGGGCTCCGGGGAGGCAGGGGGCTCCTCGTCATCGTGGAGGTGGCTGATGGATCCTTAGCCACCCTCACCCCCCCTTTTTACGTATGAAATCTTTTTTAGTCCACCTCGCTAGTCTGCCGGGTTTTTTGTTTTCATGGTTTTATTTTATTTTTAAGTGTTTTTAATTGTTGCTTTTAGTGTTGTTAGCCGCTGAGAGTCCTTGGATTTCGGCGGCCTATAAATTGAATAAATAAATTCAATAAATAAATAAACCCACTGAAAAAAGACGGCGCAATCTCAAATCCTGCCAACCCTTGGGCTTGCTTGCGGAAGGCCCGATGTCCAGTCGTAGGTCCTCATCTCGTGGAAGCAGAGCGTCAGTCCAGGCGATCCTGGAACCCCCTTATTTCGAAGCGGTGTAGCCTTGAGCCTCAAACCCTCAAGCGCCCGTTGAGCCCCTAAAAACCTGCCTGTCGCCGATCCACAAGGGACATTACATGTTTTTGGGGTCCAAGCGGAGTCCCCAAGAGTGTCTAAACCCTCGGGATAAACCGTTTCAAAAAAGAATAACGAGGGGAGCGAGTTTTGGTTCTCCCCCTTTATTGATGTGTGTCCCGCCTTTATGACTGGTACAGATAACTCCAGGCGGCCAACAAACCCAGCGCACCTCCCCCCACACTCCCCACAACGACAACCCTGTGAGGTGCGATGGGCTGAGAGAGCCCAGGAGCCCGAGATCCCCAGCTGGCTCTCGTGCCGACGGCGAGACTCGAGCTCCCGCCTCCGGCTTCCAGCCTGGCGCCCTCGCCACTCCGCCGGACTGGCTCCGGTTCGCGGGCGCTGCTTGCCTTCCTTCGAGGCGGAATTTCCCCCCAGGAAATTGGACGGCAAAGCCGGCGAGGTCCGAGCTGGAGGGGGAAGAGAGGACGGGGCAGGGGACGCGGGATTCTCTGGGCGGAACGGGGAGGGGGCTTAACCCAGACCTCCAACTTGGACCAGTTCCATGGAAACTTGCTCACCCGTGTCGCGATGGCCATCCCCACACGGCAGTGACATCATCAGTGGCTTTGGGAGGTGACCTCTGACCCTGTCTGGCTGTCCCGCATAGAAAGGCTGTCGTCTTGTCCCAGTCTGGCATTGTCCCTTTATCTCAATGCTGCCCCCTCCTCATCACACCCTCTTTTTTTCCCAGGCTGGAGTCCCCCCCTTCCCCCACCATATTCCAAACAAAACCGTTTGAATCAATCATGTTTAGAGAAGAGCTGGTGGAAAACTTGCAGTCATTTAGAGACCGGAGCACTTGACCGCCGGTCCTGTTATATTAAAAAAAAAAGTTAGCAAAGTTTTCTTGAGCTCCTTTCGATATTTCTTGGTTTGCCACCTTCCCTTCCACCCCTTCCTTCGTCGGAAAGCTGGGGAAAAAAGAGCTCTGCTTAATTTAAAAAGAAAATCTTCACCTTGGGAAGCAGAGGAGAAACACAAAAGCGAGTAAGTAGAGGGCTGTGTTTTTTTTTTAAATACATTTCTTGTGCTTATTTTATATCACGTTGAAGGGTTGGAATAATTGACTTTACAAAGCGGGAAGGGGGTCGGTCCCTGTGCTGGTGAAAACGTGAGTGGAAGTTACTTTTGAAAGAAAGAAACTGCCTGAAGCACTGTGGGCTCTCCGGGTGTAGCATTTATTCTTAAAAATCGAGCATTTCTTCAAAATTTCATTTTTCTTGTCATGGTTTTGACATCATGCAAGAAAGGTGAAACATACATTTGTGAAGTCAGTTCATTCAGTAAGCATATTATAAAATGCTAGACATCTGCCTAGATTTCTATAGCCACATTTTGCCAGAATAATACATTTTAAATATATATATAAATATATATAAGTCTGTATGCATTATTCTGGCAAATGTGGCTATATGTATATATGTATGTGTGTGTGTATATAGATAGATAGATAGATAGATAGATAGATAGATAGATAGATAGATAGATAGATAGATAGATATGCATGAAAGTGCCCAGTTCTTTATTAGAAGATGGGTGGCTTTGCAAGGTGTCAGTTCCATTTTTTTTCCTATCCAGTTTTGGATATACAGCTCTGTCTCGTCGGCTCTGAATGTTTGATCTCTATGGAAGATAAGGATAAATGCCCAAGTAGTCTCCATATATCTATATTCATTTTGAAATGAAGTTTGCTTTTTGTTAAAAGGAATGGTTTCGCTGTTGGGATAAACTTCAGAAAGGAAGGGGGGGTAATCCACAGCCTGCAGTGTGGGATAGTTTAAAAAGGAGATCTACTTCTTGAAAGAAGGAGACATTTCCAACATTTTCCACTTGAATGATATGTGTTTGTGAAGGTTTTCTCTGATCCGGTGTGGCTCCTGCATCAATTTAGAAAATAACTTGTTCTGCAGCTCTTTTTAAAAGTAGGAAAAGTTGTAATCTTTAAGCAATCTCTCCTACAGAACTTGAAAATGTCTTTCAGTAGCTCCCTTATTAAAAAAAGAATGTAGTACATGGAACTTTAGTGTTTAGACATGCACATTTGAGCACACTTAAATCTTTTGCAGAGCATCTTCTGCAAATTTGTCTCAACTCGGTTTTTATATATAATCATGGGGAGAACGTTGCAGATCTTTTTGTACAATTAAAATCATTTTCCTCAAGGGGGCTAAGGAGAGGTTTTACCCATCCCATTATTTTGAAGGAGGTGGCAAGAAAATCTGGGGTAGAAGCAGTTGACATCCGCCCCATATATCCTCAGAAGGAATATTTCAACTCGAATATCTTTAGAATACAGCATTTAATTCTTACTTCCACAAACCCTCCTTAGGAAGGCCACCTGAGATAGCAGGAAAAGAAATCTTCTTTATAATTATCTGTCTCTTATAGTCGCCACACTGGATTGCTTAAATCTGTTCAAATGAAAATAGATTTTGCACAAAACAGGGTTAGGGGTTGGGGCAAATCATAAACAAACCAAAGAGATGAAGAATGCAAGATTATGAGCTGGTGCAAGACCAGAACTGGCACAGATTAAAAGTCTGAACATTTCTCAGTGGTGGGATTCTTCTTCTCTCCCACCCCACCTCCATTCAAAAGCAAATCCTATAAAAATATCCAAGGAGGAGGAAGAGGAGAGGAAGCAAGGAAATCTGTCATGTGGGTGATCTGTTTAAAAGGAAAGCACACTCTGAACGTCATGACTCAGCGTCAAGAATTAATCCAAGGCTGGATAGGGAAAGAAGATATGAAATAACTGTAAAGGCGGACAAAATCTGCAACTGAGAATCAAGTGATGTGAAAGGTAAATTTTTTAAGATGGGGATCAGGAGGAGCATGCAAAAATGGGGCAGCTGGCCAGACTCACGTGCATCTGTGCACGTGTGCAAAGGCTCAGGTATTTCTTAAGAGCCAACCTTTTCAGCCAACATCCCTCTAGCAGCTCAGATGATGGGGACGTTGTGCGCCTTCTCATGTCCCCGGCACCTTTGCCACCCCTAGAATAAAGTGCCTTGGGAATTTTTCCTTTTCTTTTCTCAGCCACCCAAGTCCCCTCCTTGGTTCTCAGACTGCAAACACCATCATCCCAGGGACTTGGTGAGGGGTGTGTACATAGGGGTCCCTCTGTGTTGTGCGAAAGGTACCCGCGAGTGCGTAAGGAGGCCTACAGTCCACAGGGTCGGTTTTTCTCTTTGGTTATCTAGCTGTATGAGTGCATCTGATGTCATAAAGCTAGAGAACCGAATGTATAAACCGCCCCGCTCTTCGGCTGACCCTCTCCCAGTTGCCACGTTTCCTTCTTTCTCTTCCTGCAGCAAGGTCGGCAGAGATCTTGTAAAGAGGGTCAAAGCAGAAGATCATTTCCTTCCTTGCTAGCAGAGAAAGCCCACCCTGATTTCATAAGGGATTTCCTCGACATGCTTGTACATGTGTGCGCGCGCAGAGTGTTGGGGGAAAATGGTGGAAACAGCAGGCTCAGCTGCCGTGAAGATGCCACCGGCAAGCAGTCCGATCAATCTCCAGAGCAGCTTCTTAGGAAGAGATGGATCTGTTTTTGCTTCCGAACCTGATGAGTCTTTTTAAAACCTGGTCTCCCTTCCACTTTACAGAACCTTCTCCCATTTCTGAAGACCTGAGCACATCACTGACGATAAGAAGACACAAATGCTATTCACTAGCCAAGGGAAATAAATGTTCGCATCTTTGACCCAGCCAAATTTAGGGCATTTGTTGCCATTAATGATGAAATGCCTGTTAAGGTTGCCACCCATTATTGTTTTTTTTTTAACCTGGAGGCTATAAGCTGGTTAGAACATGCCAGGATTCGAAGGCTGATTTCTGAGTCTAAATCCATTCTTTCCTCTGCTGAGATGGTTTTATTTAGGCAGATATAAAAATCAGTCAATGTTATAATTTTTCATGTTCCCATTTTTTTCATCTCTTCGCTTCTCCTATTCTGTTTGTGAAGAAATTTGTGGAGACCGATGAACTCTCATGATACATTCTTTGGGCTGTCTTTTGAACAACTTCCTAGAAATCAGAGGAAGCTTTCAACATCGCTTTAGACTTTGTCCTTTGCAGATGAAAAATTGACAAGAGAATTTGGTGCAGTCCAGGAAAGGGATGATACTTCCATAAAATCCCTTCCAATTTTCTTTTTCAATCACATTTTTTGTCAGGCACTTGATTCAAAACTGTCTTTCTTTCTATACTGATTCTGTAGTTGCTTTTCCAAACTTTGAAAAAAAGCACACAACCCAACCTTTTTAAAGGATAATGTTTTCATAGCAAATAAATCATTCAAGCTGTATCATTCTCAACAGAAATCAGGCAGAAATGAGTGCAGCCAGTCACAAAAATGCTCAGTTTGCCTGCAGCTTGTAGTTGCCAAGGATGGATTCAAAATGCATAGAAAGAGCGCAGGTTCTCTGTGACTTAGGTGTTCATGGATTTTGAGAAACCCACAGGAAAGGGACAGAGAAAATGCACAGACCTTGATGTGTCAGCAACTGTAGGATCAACAGTTAGACCCCCAATGAAAACCAACTTCAGTCATGTATGGACAGCTCATCCTGGGGTCTTACAGCAATTCATTTGTGTGCTACTGAATGTTGATGGCTTAGCTCTTCATTTCTTACTTTCTCACCCACTTCATCCCAGCAATAATACTGTTCCATAAATTGATGGTTTCTTGATGGCCTATAAAACCTCATATTGGACGTGTTTGGCTTCATAACTGTTATCAAACCATTTATATTTAATAGGTCTTTTTTCTCATTTGGGCTGTTTTTCATCAACCAGATGGAGTTCTCCTTGGAGAATATACAGACCCCTGAAGTACTCCTAAGCCAGAAGGACCAATGTTTCCTCCTAGCACATGGCAGCCTCATATAGTCACCCAAAGGAACCATAGCTCAGTCTGCTGCTCCTAACCCTGACAGGCAGACAGCCTCAGGCTGAAGCCCCAAACAGTTTTCCTTAAAACGATCTCAGGTTGGTAGCAGAGCTGGACAAGATCTTTCTCCATAGAGTCCTGGGTGCTCTCTGAGCTTGGCTGTTTTTCTGCAGACGTTTCATTACCAAATTAGGTAACAGCATCAGTGCAATACACACCTGATTCTATTCGATCTTTCTCTACCTGGGATCCTAGAGAGTCACCTATGGTTGACGGATGGGGACGCTGCAAAAATTCAAGGGTCAACAGCTGGATGCCAAAAGATACAGAAAATACGGCTGCTCTCTAGTGTTGTCCAGATGTTAACAGTCCAGACCCAGGAGCCCTTAGAATAGCAGACAGACAGGTCTCAGCAGAGATCTTTTCTTCTCATGGGCAAAATCCATAGCTCTATTCCTTGACATTAAACCATTCAACTTTACATATTCATGACCCCAAATTAATAGCTTTGTTCTTCCACGCTGAACTACAGTTAGTGTAATATCTTCAAAAATCCATAATCTTCTACATTACTGGAGGTGGGTGAAGGGCTTAGCTCAGCAGTCATGCTTTGGGCTTATGTGTCAAAGACCCATGCATTAACTTGCGCTTAATAACGGCACATTCACACGCTGACCCGTTTACTTTCTCCCTTGTCCCGATGACGTTCGTATCCAGTGGAAGAACGAGAATGATTTACGTTGTCTTTTGCTGGGCCAGGAATAACAGAGGCTTTTCCTGCTTATCCCGAAACTCTCCGAGGACATCCACACGGCTTGGGCAAAATCTTTTCAGTCTGGAAGGAACTTAGGGAGCTGACATTAAAGGAGAGGCCAGGCAAAAGGGATCAGCAGTGGGGCAACTCCGTTCGTGACTTCTGCTGGCTCAAAGATGCACAGAGGAGGTTTTTATTCTGCAACGGGGAAGGGCTGAACTCTTATCCCTGCCAAGAAGACAGCAACACAGCCTGTAAAGCAGTGTTTCTCAACCTGGCAACTTTAAGGTGAGTGGACTTCAACTCCCAGAATTCCTCAGCCAGTGTTGCTGGCTGGGGAATTCTGGGAGTTGAAGTCCACCCACCTTAAAGCTGCCCAGGTTGAGAAACACTGAATAAAGCTATTCTTATCAACTCAGACAATATCCATTTTTATTCCTCCTGAAGTCTTTGCTCTGCAAAGATGAAAAATTGGCCAAAGTTTTACTGAAAGAGCTAAACCCGCTTTGCATTCCCAACCTTTGAAGTTCAGACCCTGGCTTAACTAGATTTTTTTTAAAAAAGTACTCCCTAGCTCTGGTTTTCAACGCAGGCATTTGTGTGTAGAAGAATTCAAGCCTGAAAAGATACCTTAAAAATTGGGGATGAGGATGGCAGGGAACTTCTCGTCTGAAACTGCGGTGAGTTTTCCACCTGTCAGAAAATCAATGGTCTAAGGCAGCTTCCTATTTAAAGTAGCTCTTGCAGCAGGACCATGAGGACTAGAAACTTCCCTTTATTTTTAAAGGGACGGAACGTACATATCTATCTACATATTCCTTTCTGCAGCCTTTGGTGACCCAACTTAAGCACAGGGATACAGTAGTTCTCTTTTCTGCTTTAATAAACCCTATCTTTTATATCTGATGGCTTTTCTGCCCAAGTCATCTCTCCAAATATATTCTCTTGTCTTTTTTTAAATTTTCTTTTACCAGAGACCAAACTGGGGTCTTCTGCATGCATATTAGGTGCTTTAAGACATTCCCATTCCTAAACAGTATCCAAGAGAAGAAGCAGACCTTTTAACTTAAGCACTGAAAGACAGTGAGATTTTCTTCTGGAATTAGCAGGATGCACAGTATTTATTTGGAAGAGCTGAATGGGAAACTCTCCTTTCTTTTCCTTCTTGCTGGAGAAGATGTCCATTTTTGGGGCTCTCAAAATGTTGACTGTAACTTTGGAAGGGCTTGCTTTCATCCTCCTCCCCTCCAAGCCTTCGGGCCCTGCAGTCTGGGAGGAGATGATGGTTCAACAAGCAAAAATTGCTGCTATTTTCTGACTTTGCTTGCGCCAGGCAGCAAAACAAGAGCTGAGTGAACAGTGGAGCTTTTTCCCTAATCCAGCTGAGATGCAGGCTGCCACGTCGAAGCAGAACTTCCATGCACAGGAGCAGTCAACATCTGAATATAGTTGCTGACAGCAAAGACTAAAGCAGCTGGTTACTGTGGGAAACAAGTCTTGGTGTGGGTTTTGATTTTGGCTGACTGTGTCTCTATTGGAGGCCTTTGATTGTGTCAAGTGCAGAGCCTTCGAGCTAAACCTGGGGTAGGTAGGCTGGTCTCCAAGTATTTTTCATCCGTTTGAGCTGAGGTCAGAGCTGGACCATAAGGAAGGCTGAGCATCGAAGAATTGATGCCTTCGAACTGTGGTGCTGGAGAAGACTCTTGAGGGTCCCTTGGAC
>JANHZU010001822.1:41615-51774 GCA_032468055.1 Acrochordus granulatus
TTGCTAAGGACCAGATGATTGTTACTATGTCCTGATATGTAAAAGCGTAGAACTCAAAGATGGTGTACTTTCTTTTTCACATGATTGGAAGAGAGAGGGATAGATATTCCAGTTTTTTTTAATGAGTGAAGCACATAAATATGTGGGCTTTTGATCATACTATTGTGGATGCCATCTTGGCTCTTTGGATCATGCTTTATGAACCCTCTGAAGCTTATTGAAAAATTTCCCGGGGTGGGGGGGAATGCTGCTGCCAGATACACGTTTCCAGTCCCTCAAAGATCAAAAATCAACCTAACACTGCATAAATCTCCCATCCTGCAGACTCCTTCTGCATGCCAGTTTTCTTGCTCCCGTGATTGTGATACTGATGTGGATCAAGCCCATTTCCCGAGACCTCTTGCTGCAGGCCCCCATGGGCAAGGAGACCGTCCAGATGTAAGTTCGGGGGAGGCATTACATTCCAGGCTGTGATTTCTTTTATTTTCAAAACTTCAATGTTTCTTTTTAAACTCTTGTTCAAGTAATTTCTTTTAAATTTTTTGTTCCAGACTAAGTTATTTAATACAGCTGTCAATAGATCTGCAAAGCTGGTAGTGTACAGCTGCTTAATTGACAACACATTTGGAGCTAACATTGATGTTTGAAATGGAATTCGTGGCTATTGCAGATTTTTTAGAATGGCATTTCTCAAAATATGGATTCAGGACCTCTAGGAAACCCCAAGACCCTTTCAAGGGGATCCCTGAAATAAATTTTTTCCATTTTAATTTCTAATACAGTAAATATTAGATATCACCCACATAAACCAAAGGTCTTTGGGGTCCTCATCATTTTTAAGTATATAAAGGGATCTTGAAATCAAAATTTTTGCAAACTCTTAGATTTATACATTGCATTAAGCTATAATGTAGTTCCTATGATTTTGATTTGGAATATTTTCTGAACCCTGCTAATTATGGTTTTTTCAAACCATGATCTAGTCCAGCTTCTAATTCTACATCTGGGCAAAACTGCTTCTGAACCCTGACAGAGTATGCTGTGGCTTGTGTAAATCAATGTAATATACATCACATCCTGCAAAATATATTCTGAGGGATATATTTCTACACTGTTTAGGGGAGAGACAATAATTCATATGCCACGTCCACATAGCATGGTTAATTCAGTTACTGAATTAACCCTTTCCCAAGCTCTCGTAATACATTGAACTCACTTAGGTAACACACTAAGCCATCCTTCTCGGGAATAAACAGAAAACTTGATGTGGCGTGGAAATGCAGCCCTTAGATTTATACCTGATTTGGTTAAAACATGGTATATGTAATGGAATGTGCGGATGACCTTGGGTGATGAGGGGAAGAAATTGGAAGCAATCAGACAAGAGAGGCAGGATTTAATGGTCAGAGAAAGAAACTTAGAAAGGACCTGCCCTAATGGATCATGCAGTTAAAATTAGCAGCGGGAAGTTTGTATTTTCAGACTTGCAAGATTCTGTTAATGTAGCCTTACAGTAAAATAGAATTAGTCCAGTCCATCTAATTCTTTTCCTGTCTGGTTTATCTGGGAGGGTCTACATGAGCAGCACATAATTCACATAACTCAAGTCACTCCTTTTGCTTTTCAGTTTCTCAACAAGCAGGGTTGGCATTCCTTTTAGGATCCCTGCATCCATGAGGCTTAGCCACTCAATCTAATCAAGCTTAGATTCTCTTGGCAGTTCGGTATGTGAAAGACAGCTTTCCTCCCAGTCAGAGAGCTAATGGGTTCCCTTCCTCTTTGCGATAGCATGTCGGACACCACTTACAATTCTGTACGCCTCTGGACGATTGTAGTGCTTTGTGTCCTACGCCTGGCTGTCACCCGCTACCATCTCCAGGCGTATCTGAATCTGGCTGAGCGTTGGGTGGAGCAAATGAAGCGAGAGGCTGGCCGGATCACCGTGCTGGAGATTCAGCAGAAGGTAGGTGCCGGAAGGTTCACAGCTGGCAGGGCATGGTGAAGCAGATCCTTTACACGGGGCAGGAGGGCTCAGGATCATTTTCCAGTTCATGAAGAGGAGCAATGTAGTCTGGCGAAGAACGAGGAAACCGAGTTGCAAGTCCTCCCTTCGGAGTTCATAAGGGACTTGGGCCAGTCCCTCCCTCTCAGTCCAATAGCCATTAGGATCTAGAGGTGAAGGTCCCGGATCAGGAATAGGGAGATCCAAGTTTTAGTCCAGGCATGTCCAACCTTGGCAACTTTAAGATGGGTGGACTTCAACTCCCAGAATTCTTCCGCCACTGTTCAAGGACTACCTGTATATAAATCTCACAGAAAAATAAAAGTTTCCAGCATGCACTAATGGTTGTCATGTTACATCTACTATATTTACAATGATACTTAAGACTTTAGATGACAAGATTTCAGTTCTCATTTTTCATGGTCCGTTTTTTTTTCTTTTTCAGATCACCAGAATTTATCGCTACGTAACAGTGGTCACCCTACAGTACCTGGCTCCAATATTTCTCACCCTGCACTGCACACTTATCCTCAAAACTCTGGGTAAAGGACTGTTTAGCTATCTAGGTCTCTAATGGAACCAGCTGTTTCTCCCGAACATAGATTTATTTATTTATTTAAAATATATTTCCGTTTAAATGTGTATTGCATATTTCATAAGCTGCTGCTTGAACAGAGCAGCTTCTGAATCAGCACAAAATTATATTTTATTTACTGTTTATGCTATTATTTTATTTACTGTTATCTTGCAAGTATACTGAGAGCTCTGTACCAGAGTCAAATTCCTTGCATGTCTAACCATGCTTGGCCAATAAAATACCTGAATCTGAAATACTTTAAGCTTGCAGGATACAAAAGGAAGAGCAAAGCAAGGATATTCACAAACACATTCCTAAGGACATAAATCTGATAGAGCGGCCCCTTCTGTCTCTTATGCTGCAACCTGATTTGCTTAGTTGCTTTACCATGCTGTACTACAAGTAGACCTCGACTTGCGACCATAATGGAGTCTGGCCATTACGGTCATCAGTCATGATGGTTGTAAAGCAGATTATTACGTGACTGACCCAATTTTACAACTTTTTTTTGGCTGCCCAAAATATAAGTCCCGTAACAGTAGGGAGTAGGGTGGCATCCTTCAGAACTTTAGAATCAGGTCTGAAGTGCCTTTTGGGAGGTCCGCTGTAATTTCATTTAGGTCACTAATCAACTGGTGATAAGTCAAGGACTGCTGTATTAACTTCAAAGGGTTTGGGGAAACAGACAGCAAAACAGTAACTGGAGGAAAAGAGAAACCAAAGGCTTTTTTACGAACAATATGCCAGGCATGGAAGACAAGACCCAGGCAGCAAGATTCAAACTCAGAGATTTGTTGTGATTGTATATTTACAACAATCTTCCCAATTAATTGTTGAACACCTGTGGCTGAGAGATAAAGCCCAACAGCCATCAGGGAGGGCTGGGCTCATTACATTTGTGGTTAGGCTGTTGCCACATTTGACTCCTCCCCTGGCTCAGCCCTCTCTTCTCCCACATAGTAATACTAGCAGAAGTTCTCAGGCCACCCGAGTTAAAAAATAAGTAGGGAAAAACAAACTTCTAGATTTGCAACCTTTTCCTCTTGAATGGAAAAGCCTGTGCTCCCAGGAAGGATGCTCAGCTCATCTACTCCAAAACCAGGGACAGTGCTCCCCACATTTTTCATGCCACGGTGTGATTCCTTAAGCCAGAAATAATGAGATTTTGCTGTTGGTAAATTTCTGCTGTCCTCTGGAAAAGCTTTTAAAAACTTGGGTTTTCAAACAGGCCAGAAGTCAGGGCAATTGGGGATCCTGGATGATGGCTGGCTGCTGGAGGTGGTCCTTGACTTACAACCGTTTAAAGTTACGATGGTGCTGAAAAGCGACTTAGGACCAGGCCTTGCACTTACAGAAGTGGCAGCGTCTCTGCTGTCACATGATCAACATTTGGGCCCTTGGCAGTCGGCCTGGATTTAGGATGGTTGCAGCATCCCAGGATCACACGATCGCCATTCGCAACCTTCCCAGGTGGCTTCCGAAAAGCAAGTCAACGAGGGAAGCCGTGTTTGCTGAATGTTTTCCTTCACCACCGGTGATTCGGTTAATAATGGTGGCAAAAAAAAAAAAGCCTGTAGAATTGGGTGCGACGTGTTCAACAACAGCCTTACTTGGCCATGGAAGTTCCAGTCCCAGCTGTGATCCTAAGCCGAGTACCTGTATTCTCTCTGTATCTCCCCCCTCCCCCAAAATACACCGTGATTTCGGTTTTAAAATTAACGATGTTTTAACTTTACGGTGCCTGCTTGGCGACCGGCTTTCTAAGCTAAGGAAACGTGCATCACTTACGGCTTTGTCCAAACAGAAAGGTGAGGAAAACACCTGGAATCTTTACACGTGTGTGCACGCGCCGGGTTGATAAAAACGTAACTCCGCCCCCTCTTTTTTCCCCCCAAAAAGGCGAATATTCCTGGGGCCTGTATCCTGAGCCTGCGCCGAGGCCTCCAGCAGCAGACGCCGCTCCGGCTCCCCAGGCCGCCCCCTCCGAGGCTCCAGGGAAAGAAGAGGTCCAAGCTGCAGTGGAGCAGATCACTGCGTCGCTTAGTGCTTTGGGCACCATCTTTACGCCGCTTTTCTACCGGGGGCTCTTCTCTTTCTGCACCTGGTGGATTGCAGCCTGTCAAGTCGTTTCCATCTTCTTTGGTCTCTACTTCCACCAGCACTTGGCTGTGTCCTAAATGGCGCCTCCTTCGGCCCTCGGAACAAGACGTTTTCGGTGCGGGCGGCAGCGTTTAGTGCCAGCGTGGGGATTTCTCTGGAGGAACAGCAAGCCGATAGCCATCTTGTCATCCTTGAGGAAAGATTTTCTCTTCTTAGAAGAAACCAGCCTGGGTTCAAATCCTGCTTTTGAAGACCCCTCACAGGAGACTGGATTCCCATCTTCCACCCTCTCCCCAAAGAGGTAAAATGGGAGCATCCTGGTCAGCTTCGATTGAGAAGTATTTCCAGACCTTTATGGTTTAAAAATACTCAGGAGCAAGGCTGAAACCTGAACGATCCGGAAGAACAGCCGCCTCACCTTCCACCTCTCCTTGGCTTAGCTGTTCTTTGCAGAGGCTAGACTTAGATTTGTTTAGATTTTTGTTTCATTCCGCCTTTATTATTTTTATAAAAAACCCAAGGTGGTGAGCAGACTTAATCCTCCTATGTTCCCCACAACAATAACCCTGTGAGGTGGGCTGTGCTGAGAGACGGTGACTGGCCCAAAGTCGCTAAGCCGGCTTTCATGCCCAAGGCAGGACCAGAACTCGCCGTCTCCCGGTTTCTAGTCTAGTCCCTTCGCCACTGACTAAACTAGCTCTGGTTAGAATAGCAGAATAACTGACACACACGAAAATGAAACTTACGAAACCGTTTTCATAAATGGCAGGCAGAACTGCCTTTTTCCATAAGCAGATGTGAGTGACGAGAAATGCTAAGTTTTCCACAAATCAAGATTTGTAGTGGTAAAAGGAAAGAAGCTGCCTTTTCTACTCAACCACCAATTTCAGTTGTACATTCATTATATCTCTATATTCATCTTCTGTTTTTGAGGGGGAGGGAAGCAAAAATTAAAAAGGCCTTACAGATAAAACTTGGGACACAAAATACATAAGGATACAAAAACAGAAGTATTACGATTAAGAAAAATAAGTAGGCTGAGGTTAAGAAGAACACCGTAGCTCGTTTCATACAGCTTAAACCAGGACATAAAGAGAATATCCTCAGGTCAAATTTGACTTCCTGGTAACACCTCCAAGAAATACAGAAGTTGTCAAGTGTTGCCCTGTCCTGGCATTTTCTTTTTTCAATTTCCCTGTTACGGTCTAGCCCTGGGATTTCCTGGTGGTCTCTCATCCACATTCTGTCCAAGTCTCACTTAACTTCCAAGGCCAGCCAGCACCTATTATGCCTAGTGTTACTTCTAAACTTAAACTAATAATTCAGACCAAAGGAGAAGAGGAGAGCTAATTACAGCCAAAACCTAGTATGATTTGCAGGCTACAGAGATCCGGTTAGGCAAATCTAATGGGTGAATGCTGCACCATAAAGATGACCATTGGCTTGCTTAATTTTGGTGACTGACTAAGCCTCAAATGATTGCATCTGCATTTTGTGCTCTGCTTGCTTGCTTGCCATAGCCACCCAACTCACAAATGGTGACTCCGGGTGGCGTACAACATTGCAAATCAACAATAACAAAACCCCAAACTCCTCTCCCCCAGCAGCAACAAGCACAAGCACACAAGCTATTTGATCAGCTCTGAATCAGTCTGGGGTCCCCCAGCCTGCTGACAGAACCATATCTGCAGGTGCTTCCGGAAGAGTAGCAAAGGGGGCCAACCTTATTTCTAAGGGAAGGATTTTCCAAAGGGAGAGAGCCACTACAGAGAAGGCCCTCCTTCCAGGTCCTATCAGGTGTACTTCCTTAATAGATGGGACCCATGCAATATATCCATATATCCCATGCTGGGTAGATGTAACTGGGGAAAGGCGGTCCTCCAGGTCGCAATAGGACAGATTGTATTGATGGCTTAGTACACTGTGTGGAGCCAATCTACAGTTCAGCTATGAATTTATGGTTGAAGTAACCTCACAGCCTGGGGAAGGAGGAGTTTCCATCTGGGATGCTTTGTCCCTTCCAATAGCCTCCTTCATCATTTCTGTCAATCAAACAGTTTGGGGGAGCTTATATTAAAAATGTTGTTCTTCCCAGTTAGACAAAATTTCAGAAAAGAGAGACACAAGGTACACCACCAACTGGATAATTAATTTTATTATTAAATATACCTCCTCCCCTGGCACAGATCTTTATAATTTTGTCGCTATAAACATATATATAAAACAAAGTATTATTGGCCAGATAAAAAGCCACAATGCAGAGAACCTCTTATCAGTGGAGGGGTGTTGTGTTCAGCAATCTGCACAAATGCCTCTTGCCTTGATGCCTTCGTCCCCAAGCCTGGAGTAGCTCTCCAAAGTCACCCATTATAATACTTGGCTGTGCAGCGGTGACAAATACTTTAGTGGCTAGCTCACGTTCCTTTAACACACTGCTCATGGGCACGCAGCCCTCTCTGGGAAACTCAGGTTTCCACCAAGTTATTGTGGCTTTGCAGTCATACATTGGTTTGCACAAAGAAATAGCCCTGCTTAAAACACGCCACCAGATTTTCTACAACATCAAGGGTAGTTTCTCCAGACAATCAATGGAAAAGTGCTCTAGAAGGGTAGGAAGAGAGAAACCCTGCAAGAAAGGGATCCTGTTTTTGCACTGATTCGTTGTCAAAGAATAGCTCTCTTTGTCCTACGAGAGCACTCCTTGTTGAGCTTAGAGACCCCGGCAGCACCTTCTAAAGGCACACTCAAATACAGCAAAGACACCAGTCAATTAACTGACCTATTACCCTAAAGAAACAGCATGAAATGCTTGCCAAAAATCACCTTGCTCAGCACAGGAAGGTTGGCAGCAACAGGAGGTGGCTGTTTAGGGTAGCCAGTTTGTTATTGACCTTTTAAAATTATCATTGGGCTAGGAAAGCCTTGGCTAGGTTCCAAGCAGGGAAGAAAAACTTGTCCTCTGAATGTTAAGATGCGTGGACTTCATCTCCCAGAATTCCCACGCTGGTTGGGAATTCTGGGAGTTAAAATCCACACAATTTAAAGTTGTTGGCTTTGAAAAACACTACTCTAGACTCTCTACCTTGGGAATCTGTGGATGGGAGAAAAATGCACTGCAGAACTTGCCCTGGTGAGGTTCTCCAGTTGAGTTAATATTGGGGAACAAGAGGGAGGCACACACTGGCTTCCCCCAAATAAGTAATCCCTAAAACAGTAGCCTTCCCCAGTTCAATGTCCAACATTCCCCAATTAATTTGATTTGATTACAGTGACCAGGGGATGATGAATGATAGTGTCTAACATTTCCAGAGGGGACTCCAGAAGGCTCCATTCAAGACCATAAGTGGTACAATGTAAAGTATATGAAGGTTTGTTTTTCTTTTTAAAAAACTACATTGGCAACCAAGCTTACGCAGCAGAAGGGAGGGGGGAATTAAAAATTTCTAACTCTGGAGAAAAATCTTCTCCTAAGAGCTGAACTATTATCAAGTCCCAATTTGAGACATCTTTCACATTTACTGATTTGTGTATGTTGGCAGCTAAGCCTTGAATTCATTAGGCCAATCACTATCTTCTTTCACAGTCAACATGTCCCTTTGCACACAACACCTACACATCACCTTCTGGATTCTGCCAGAATGGTTTCTGGAGGTGGATGCTTACAGCATCTCAAATGCAGGAAAAGGTTTAAGACAAGAAAAGCTTCAGTTGGCTTCTAAGCCCCCTAGCAGAAACCAGTTTGATTAGTGATGTTGCAAAGAATCCAACAACTGAGATTGTAGAATTTTTAGGATCATATAAAGAAGGGTGTGGTGCATGTAGATTCCCACAAAATATTTTGTTGCCCACAAAATGTTGGAAGTCAGTTACCAGCCTGTTGTACAAAACATGGGAAAGGATCCATGTGAGTTCACAACAGTGTCTTTCAGCCTTACCAGGGACCCAGGTTTGTTTGTTTTTTTGCTTTAACAATACATCATTCCTTCTTTCTTCCTTCAGCAGAAAGATCAGGGCTTGAAAATCACATTGGAGTAATCAGATACAATTTCCCCAAAACAGAAATGGCATTTAAAATTGAACCGAAGCAGAAAACAGGCAAGAGAAAATAGAAAAACCAATTCAGGAAAAAACTATCCAAAGAGACCTAAACACAGCAAATATATAGCTGCCACAGGAAGTTTGCCCAGCATGGCACAATGATATTTTCCACTCTGACAAGCAGCAGCAAATGAAAAAAGGCAGGGAAATTGGTAATGAAATCGTACTATTCAGAAAGCAGAGGCTACACCAGGCGTGTCCAACCTTGACAACTTTAATATGTGTAGCTGGCTGAAGAATCCTGGGAGTTGAAGTCCATACAACTTAAAAGTTGCCAATGTTGAACAAGCCCGGGCTATACATAAGGCTGCTGGTTTGGCCAACAGGTGTGTTTCCTCCAACTTCAAGCAAATAAGATCTTAAAAATGTACAGGCCTAGAGGGCTCTTTAATATGACAACTCAGCAGGTTGATATTAAATAGGGAAATGAGATTCTCAATAGCTCATCAGCCCCTGAAGTGCCTTCCATTCATCCAACCAACCAACCAGACACTTAAGAGATCTATTCTCTACCTTTCCCTACTGTGGATACTGGAAAAATGAACTGGATAGCATGGCATGATTTTCCAGTTAACACTGTGTGCTGGTAATGTTTTCTCCAGAGTGTACCATCTCCAATGGAAAGCAAAACCCAGGTGATGGTGGTTGTTTTTATTAAAAAAAACAAAGTATAAAATCCTTTATTTAAATGCTGCTCTGGAAAGCAACAATGCAAACCACTGTTGATTTAAGATGGATTTTCCCCAGGCAGGAAGTTCCTGATTTCCAGCAACAAAAATGCCAGAAAAACTGTCCTTTACTTTTAGTCCACTTTATGGAAAAATATTCCCACCCCAATCTGACACTGCTCTTCCAAGAAGTAATCAGATGCGAGGAGAGTTGATGGACAAAATTAAAAAAGAGGGGAGTTGAAAAAAGGTGGACACAAATGCCTCCTGATAGGAGAAGAGAAGAGGCCTCTTTTCTCCCCATTCAGAGAATTAGGGAGTATTTTGATCACATGATAAAAACAGTGAAAAAACAGTAGAAAAAAACACTGATTTCTACTATTATTTCTTTGCACATTATTATCTGGAAACCAGACAGGAGATGGCTGCCGTTAGAGGAGTCTTGTGTTTCTGAGTTCTCCGAGGTCATTCAGATCTATCATGAGAATGTCATCTGGGATTAGGGAAGGGGGTTAATAAAGGAAGATGCCTATCCTCATTAGTCAGCACTAGCACCACTGTGGTGATCACTCCCTCTCTACATGGAACCTGGGCTGCTGTTTGCTGTTACCTCTCCACATTCATGCTGTGCTCCCATTTACGGAGGAGAATCTGCATGAGATCAAAGGTGGTGAAGCTGATGCCTACCGCAATGGGACCCTTCACCCAGTTCAT
>JANHZU010001822.1:97380-111971 GCA_032468055.1 Acrochordus granulatus
ACAGTGAGTCTACCATGTCCTTGTACAAGTGAGACCAGGATTGCTACTATGTGGTTCACAGTGTTGTAGGTACTAAGCCACTTGACTTTGACTATTAAAAGGTATAAGCTTCCACTCGATTTTTTCCCTTGAACTTGAAAATTCATCTACAACTGGGCCACCCTTCTTTTGCTACTTTGAGGTGGGAAAGACACTAAAACTGTAGTGTAAGCCTTAAAATAGGCTTAACTGTTTTAAGATAACCCATTTCCCACAACCAAAACCTATGCCTTTATTAATGGTACCTGTCTCACTTCCTTCTCCAAAACAGACAGAAAGTGTGTGAGAGTCAGTTGATAATTAAGACAAAATGGGCTACTGCAAAAATAAAAGAGGTGGAAACTAGCCAGCTAGCCAAGTTGTCCATTAGGTAAATGCACCTTGGCCAAGCAATTAAGAAGCTGGGCTTGTCAGCTGGAAGGTTGGCAGCCCAAGTCTGAGACCCTGGTGCCGTGTAATGGGGCAAGCTTCCATTACTTGCTCCAGCTCCTGCCAACCTAGCAGTTCAAAAGCATATAAAAATGCACGTAGATAAACAGGTACTGCCTAGATTGGTGGGAAGGCAACAGCATTCCGTGAGCCTCAGCGTATAGTCAAGCCAACCACAAGATCACAGACAATGCTGGCTCTTTGGCTCTGAAACAGAGATGAGCACTGCCACCTAGAGATGGACACGAGTGGCAGAGGAAACCTTTACCTTTAGTTCTGGATTAACTAGTTGCTCAAATTATTTTGGTTATGCCAATTTTTTTTTCAGTATGCATTACTCATTCTTGGTTCTTGGCTTTTCTTGTGAACTTATTTAAGTGGTTTCAGTCCTGCTGGAGTGGGTGAAAGCTGATAGTTAGGTCCCAGAGAACCACAACATTGCTTGCTCCTGAGCCATAGGCAGAGTTTATTATGCACATGTAGAATGAAAGATCCTCCATTTAGATAAATGCTGTACTGCCCATTAGGGTTCACAACATTGGAATAAAAAAACAAAATAATCTGACACAGTCATGGTGTGTATCAATATTCTTAGTACCTGGTGGTCAATGCAGTCTGCCAACAGTGCCACTATGAAGTTTAAGCCTCCAAGATCCATGATCTCCTGGCAAAATTCATTCCGCACAGACAGGCGTGCCAGAGTGGCACAGATTTCACTCAAAACACTACAGTCATCCGTGAAGGCTAAGCATGAGAGAAAAAAGACAAAGCATTAGCAGGATTGCCTGTGCAGCACAGGTACTCCTTGACTTACAACTGTAATGGAGCCTGCAATCATTGGAATTTCCAATTTGGGTCATAAGTAGCTCCAAGGTAGGTCGAGGACTACATGTACAATGCCACAGAAGTGACAATAAAACATGGAACACTGGAAGGGCATCAGAATTTAGGCCTTTGAAGTGCTCATTAACAAATATAAATAAAATTCAGGTTTTTTACTCTGTGGTTTTAGCAGCTCTATATGGAACCAAATGATTAAAAAATGATATCAATAAATGGTGGTATAGATCTGTCAAACAATATGGAGGTGGAAGCTACACACATCCACTGAAAAACATCTCTCCTAGCTAGAGGATAGTGCAGGATTCCTGCCTTGAAGGGCAAGGGGTTGAATTGGAAGATCTACAAGGTCCTTTCCAGCCCTATGATTCTACGATAGAGGGAAGCCGAGGGTTCTTTGTCCCCTCAACAACTTGTGAAAAGTAGCTCAAGGCTGGAAAAAAATCACACAGAAAAAAAATAGCGGACATACAAAAAGATAGTCCTTGACTTATGACAGGTCACTTAGAGGCTGTTTGCAGTGTCCCACAGTCATCTAGAGGGCACGCAGTAGCGCATGTGGTTAAGATGCTGGGCTTGTTGGCTGGAAGGTTGGCAGTTCAAGTTCGATACCCAAGAGCTGCTGCATAACGGTGAGCTCCCGTTGTTTGCCTAACTCCTAGCAGTTCAAAAGCATGTAAAAATGCAAGTAAATAAATAGGTACCACCTTTGGTGGGAAGATAACAGCGTTCTGTGCACTTCTGTGCACCTCATCATATAGTCATGCCAGTCACTGACCACAAAAGCATCTTCAGACAATGCTGGCTCTTTGGCTATAAAACAGAGATGAGCACTGCCCCCTAGGGTCAGCCACAACTGGCAGGAGAAACTTTTATCTTTTACCATCATCTGACCACAGTTTCCAATGCTGTTTGCCAGAAATTGTGTTTACTTCCAGTTTCCAGTAAAAAATGCCCACTGTGAACTACAGTTTCATTTAACAACCATGTTGTTTGCTTAACAACTGAAGCATTTGGTTTACAAGAGCTGCAAAAAAAAAGTTGTAAAATAGAGCATGTTCACATGGTGGCCCCCTTAACAACCAACATGACTTACAACTGTAATTCTGGACTCAATTACCGATGTAAGTGGAGGACTACCTATAATGCACTTTATGACCCTGTCCTAGAACTTAAATAAATAGATAGCAGATAGGCAGGGAGACACTTTTACCTTTGGCTGCCTCTATCAGGATTCCCAAGCCATTATGCTCAGCCACAATCATCCTGGCATGGTCATGGGCATGGCCAAAGGGCACCCGGATGTCATCATCAAAGGTCATGATGCGGAGCCCTGAGCAGGCCTCCTGGACTACATCTGCCCTGTCCCCGTGTCCGACTATAGCCTCAGCCAGTAGGGCAAGGATACCCCCTTTCACAAGATCCTGCCGATTCTGCTCGTGTTTCAGGCAAGCATATCGGATGCAGCGGATCCCAATCAAAGTCAGATCAGCATCATCTCGGCTGTCCTGCAGCACTCGCAACAGCAGCTCCTGCCCAGGCACATCAAGGAGGTCAGGCTGGCCATCAAGGAGGGCTGAGAGGGCTTGGAGGGCTTTCAAAAGGGAGCATCGGTCTTCTGCTGCCAACCGACAAGCAGCCAAGACTGCAGGATAGGCACCTTTTTGGGCAGCCAGGTAACGGACTGATAGCTCCTGTCTGCACTGCCTGGCAAAGTTCACCAAAGATTCATCCACCTTGCTCGAATCTACATCGATAACAGCTTTCTGGAGACAGTCCAATATCTATAGAAGAAAAAAACCAAGTGGAATCTCACTTTATTTTCTGCACTGCATCTTCTGCCTCTTCAAATTCTGCAGTCTTTTGGAAAACATCTAAAATCCTTCCCAGAATTGGAAGATGCACAGATGGCAGTGGCGTCAGTCCCTTCTGTTAATTTGCATTTTCCTCTCCAAGTTTTGCATGTTTTCTCACCACCAGATTTCTCTATTTTTCTTTAAACCCTAGGATTTCTAAAGCAGCTTTTAAAATATTCTACACTTTGCCATTTTTAACTAGATAATTTATTACTGCTTATTTTACTGATCTTATGCAAGCTGCTTTATAAGGTCTGAAAAAGGGTACTTATAAATACTATGAATATATATAAGCAACATACATATAAAAATGGATATGTAACGTCAAACCATTTGTTTCTGGAGGGGGGAACCAGTGCTGGGTGTAAACCAGAATAGCGTGTTGTTCTCCATACAGGTAGTCCTCAGCATACAACCATTTCTTTAGCAACCTTCGAAGTTATGACACTGAAAAAAGTGACTTACAACAGATTGGCACACTCACAATTGTTACAGCATCCCTACAGTCACGGATCAAAATTTGGGTGCTTGGCAACTGGCAGGTATTTATAATGGTTGCAGCATCCCAAGGTCATGTGATCACTATTTGTAATCTTCCCAGACAGCTTCCGATAAGCAGAGTCAATGGGGAAAGCCAGATTCACTTAATAACTATAGCGATTTGGTTAATAATCGTGGCAAAAAAAATCCATAAAATTGGGTGCAACTCACTTAACCACCTTGCTTAGCAATGAAAATTCTGATTCCAGTTGTGGTCATTAGTCAAAGATTGTCTACACTGTGCTTGTGAGCACTTAGATTTATCTCACTTCATCAGAAAAAAAATGTATGGGACTAAATAAATCTTTATAAAAATTTTAATTTTTAAATTAGAACTCCTCCTAGCTGCGTGGATCAAATCACTGCACATCACCAAGACTGATGGAAGTAGGAATACCACACATTTGGAGTTTTCCAAGAATGAAAAGGCTTGAGTGAATCGAACCAGGGCAATACAGCCTTCTCCAAGCAGGTATCCTGAAGAATTGAGACGCAACTCCCATCATTCCAGACTTCTATATCTAGTATTCCATCCACTCTCTGCCCTGAAATTACATGCAGCTCCATAAAGTTTTTGTTTTGCTTCTCTTCCTCAGGCCAACTACAGATCCTTCTTCTTCCCTCTCCCACTGGTACTTTATTTTATTTATTAAATGTATATGCCGCCAAAGTCAATACAACTCTTGGCAGCTTACAGTAAAAACACCAATATATAACAAAAACAATTAAAACCATTTAAAAATCAATAAAAAACAGCCAGACAGAGAGAGAAGGAGCGAGAATATATATGTGAGGGAAGGAGGCTGGTACTAAACCACCAGCCAAGATGGTGTACCCCCATTGGGGCCCCAAGCCAGCAGAGCCAGGTCTTAAGGCCTTTCTGGAAGGCAGCAAGGGTGGCTGCAGACCTCAACTCTGGGAGTATGATGGTCTACAGGGCAGGAGCCACAGCAGAAAAGGCTCTTCTTGACCTCACCAGCCGAAATTCCTTGGCTGACAAATTCCTTGGATCTGCAGTAGGTCTCTTCTGCCAGCACTAGTGGGAAGGGTCATCCCCATAGGGTGAGACGATTCCTCAGGTAGTCTGGTCCCATGCCGAGAATGGCTTTAAAGGAAAAAGCCAACACCTTGAATTGCACTCAAGCAAACTGGCAGCCAATTCAGCTCGTGGAAAAGAGTTGTTACATGAGCCATTCTACGGGCCTCTAAAACCATCCATGCAGTGGCATTCTGCACCAGCTGCAGCCTCCAGATGCTGTTCAAGGGTAGCCCCATATAGAGCGCATTGCAGTCATCCAACAAAGAGGTGATGAGGGCCTGAGTGACTTAGGATAGGGACTCCTGGTCCAGGAAAGGGCACAACTGGTGCACAACACGGTGTTGTGCAAAGGCTCTCCTAGCTGTGATTGCCAAATGCTCTTTGAGCAAGAGTTGCAAATCCAGGAGAATTGTGATTGCTGGAAAACACTGTCACTGCTCCCTGAATAATAATAACTACCACATCACCTTTCTGTGAGGGCAGTAGTTCTGGCGGCCAGCATATGAAACACACTGTAGGGAACACCTTTCAGACTGATTTACTTTCTTCTCAGCCCATTGTATCCTAAGGACTGCATGCATGAAGCCCTTGTGGTTTAAAAACTGTGAGAAGTTGCTAAAACAAGGTAGGTGGTTTTGATTTAATTTTTGTCTTATCCATAGATACCCACAATTTATTTCACAAGACAACCATGTGGTCCCTGTCCAAGAACTGTGTTTCCATAACAATTTGGAAAATATCAGGTTAAAGAAGGCTAGCTCATGGAATTTCTACATCTGAAGACAATTTACTACCAAGATCTAGCTTCCAGTGGGAAGCAGCAAATGAGAGAAAAATTCTATCCATAGTGCTATGTTTGTGAATTCCTAGATCCATCCGGAAACAGGATGATGAGCAAGCTAAATCTATGGATTGGATTAGCTGTTTCATGGACAGCATCATCTCACTCACCTGTAAAACCATATGCTTCTGTTCTTGACTATTCTCAGAATCTGGATTGGGTACCATCTTGACTATATTGCTTAAATCTACACCTGAAGGAGATAAATAAATGTATCAGACTGAGCATTTCCAGAGCAATTTTCCTACTGCAGCCATCCCCAACCTGGTGTTCTCTAAATGCACTGATCTCATAAGGCTAGCCAAGACCTCAACTTGATTAGAAACTGTAGTGAAGACTGCCCATGATGAGCAAAAGCTTTTTATTATTTTTTTTAGGAAAATATGTCCACCACATCAAAAATCTCACTGAAGAACTTCCTGATAATTAGGATACTCAGTATTATCAAGTGGTAACCTATTTTCTTTTTGGAGTAGCTAGAAGAGCAAAATTTGTGAAGTGAGGGTCAAATTATCCTAGCAACTTTGGGAATGGTTATATTTTATTATATTTATTACATTTATATGCTGCCCATCTCACTATCAAGTGACTCTGGATGGCTGATTTGCCATCAGATGCTCACAATAATATTTTAATAAATATTGTTAGAATATTCTTAGTATAATTATTTGGGATTTTTTTCTCTAGTCTCACAAGTTTTGATTGCCAAAAGCCACATCAATGTTCTTGGGAAACCAAGTTGACTGTCAGAACTTGTCTGTTTGTCTAAAATGATATTTCATACAGGTCAATATTCCCATTTTTCATGCCATACCTTGAGATTCAAACTGCTGGATGGCTTCATTTACTGCCTCTTCTGGATCCATTCCAAATTCAATGATATTTTCCTGTACCACATCATCAAATGTCTCCTGTGTAATCCGCTTGGCTGCCATATTATTTGGTCCACCTCAATGGCTTGCAGACAAGAAAGATAGATATTTTATATAGATATAGAGTTTTAAAAAAATAAAAGGAGGTATAATAAAGTAAATTAAGCAGGAAATTACACACAGAGAAAGGTGGATAGAGAAATTGCTGTCCTCTGTTACCAAAAGCCAAAATTCAAGGCCTTGCAATGGTGGAGGAAAGAAATATACTTCACACAAATCATAATGAACAAGTAGAATTCACCACTGCAAGATATGGCAATAGCCCTTGTGTATATTAGCAACTGTAGAGTAACAGACATTCCACACACAAAGTCAATCTACTTCTTTTATAGTAACAATCACAAGAGAATAGACTAATTAATGTCTTAAATATTGAGTAATTACAACAGGTAGCAAGACATTGGACTAGATGGAACCTAGGCAATCCTATTATTATGCCAGGGTTTTTTTTCAAGCATGGAAAAAAAACCATCATGATATTTCTACAGCATTCCTGCTTTTTTGGTGTCTCGATGTCTCTAGAATAAGTTCTACCAACCTAATTTGACAAATACAATGGACAAATTCACACAACTTACTGATATCTGAATTAACTTTTATGGGTTCACACGGCAAAGCCATAAACAAAAAACAAACAAAAATGGTTAGTACTAGCCAAAATACACACTAGGAATGTATCTGCCAGGTCTAGCCTGGGAAATCATGGTATTTGAACACAGTGAATGCATAGATATATGTATTCAGATTTAGCACAGCACAACTCCTAAACTGAATTTATATATGCCCTTTGTGAAGCATATCTGCTTGCATGTCGTAGGTTTTAAAATTCAATATCTATTGCTTTCATTTGAAAGCGACGAGAAGAGAAAAAGATTACCCAACACCCAAGAAAACAGCTGCCAGATTCTTCTTCAAAGTAGTTCCTCTGCTGCTCTTCAGCATTAGAGAAATTACCTTATATTATTAAAATATTAAATTACCTTATCATTATAGTTTCTGTATACTCTTTCATCAGAGATTCTACACTAGCCAGTCAATGCATCTGCTGAGGTGAGCTGCAGCTCACAAAAGGTTGTCTTCTAATCAGAAAAGGCACTACCAACTCCAGATTTTTTGCCATCATAGACTAACCTGGCTCTCCTCCTATGCAAGACTCTAGGGTGATTTTCATAAAAGCAATAAAACCTATATCCTCAAACCACATACACACACCTCCAAGATAAAATGTGACATCATCCTCGACCCTGCTAAGTCATCTCTGCTCATAAGAGACTCTTCCAAAAACTCTACAGAAAAATAACTATTTTCACAGCCTTCCTAAATGTTAGCAGGGAAGCAGCCATTCAAATCCAGGGTGGAGGGAATGATTCCAGAGGAAAGAGCTGCAACTGAGGTTTTTCTCCTGGCTTGCAATCCTTAAACATCTGGGCAGGGGGTCAAAATATGTCTTCCCAGGCATGTATATGGGATAGGCAGATTCTACTTGAAGAAGACCATTTCAGAAGCAGTAAAGGCCCAGCATATGATCAACAAAAATAAGATTCTATTCATTGGCTTTCAATCTGAAAAGATATGAAGACAGCAAAAAGGGGTTGGGGAGAGAAAATAAGATAAATATTTCTGAAAGTTAAATAATAGTACTTAGAAACAGCTGGAAAGTAAGTAATTCGCGAATAGACAGTCCCAGTTCCTCATTTTTTTTGTGTTGCAGTTTCATAAAATGACTGGTATCTGGAAAAAGCTGAGAAGGAGAAAGCCCAAGCAGCTGGTCTTTCATTTCAAGAGAGTATCATGGTTGACAGAACAATGATCTCAGTTGATGCAAAGGAAGCAGAGCACTGCTGTATTTCAGCACTGACCTCCAGCAACACAGAATGGATTTTCATTTGAAGAAAACAGAGCTTTTTTTGGAATAATTTCCCATAAAAAGAAGGTGCAAGAGAAACATCCTAATTATGCCAAAGATAGTTTGGCAGAATGTCCGAGGCTGTCCCTGCAAGAAAAACCATCCTAGAAATTTATTTCCCAAATATGGTTTAACATCACTAAGGATCTGCATTTCAGCAGAACTATGATTTAACATAATCAAGAAAAGCCATTCATTTATACTCTGGATTACAATGAAAATTTGCTATTCAATGTATATTAGTTGCTATAATGCTGACAACATCATTTCAACCAATATGCTTCCAATTTTGTTGCCCCCACACACTTCCTGGATTTCAGATCTTTATTGCCTTTATAAACAGAATAGTATGAATTAAAGATTTCTGTCCTGATCTTGTTATATAGCAGTCACATACAAGCAGAAACTAATATTATATATTTTATTCTTTACAAAAATTCTTACTGTGAATTATTGGAAAAAGTTCACCAACAATCTACCCATACAAGGATGTATGCATTACCACTATCACTTGCCTTTGTAAATAACTATAGTACTGTCAATAATGCAGCTATTATCCCTCGTACTTACTGCATTTCATTTCTCTCTGATCTTACTTTTTATAATTCTGCTTTCCAGTCACACACACCAAAACACACACCTATGGCTCAGCAAGACATTTCATGCCTCTGATAATCCGCAAAGACATTTGCCCTAACATATATGCTTATTTTCACACGTAACAGCCTACATGACAACCCAGGTAAATTAAACTGCCTACTAAGATTTGGGATCAGCCTTCATGAATGGAATGAAATGCTTCTGAAATTCAGTGTACATCTAACATGCTCAGAAAGGCAAAGTCATCCATCAGAATATAGTACCTAAATGACAAATTATCAATACGCCACTCTGACTTTTACAAATTAACATCTTCACCTTACTTCCCACTACAACTGCAGAAAAAGACCCTTGCCAAGTTTGGGGAAAGGGAGCCTCTAGAACTGGAGATATGGTATGGAATATCATATGTAATGTCATAAAAATACTGTACCTATTTTGCAACAGTGGGAGCACAAATTTGAAATATGCTTATTAACAGAAATCATTGTGGCTTCTGGCAGTTAAAATACAACAAAATGCAAGAATGACTAGGAAATTGCAGAGATGTTCACCCCAGCTACTCATCTCCTGAACATCTGGGCAAATGTTTTTAGCAGCACTTTTTTGTGGAAAGTAAGCATTACAACTTCTAATATTGCTATTGAGACTTCCGAGCGAATATGTCTTATCTGAGCTCAGACTTGATTCAAAGATAGTCCCTTACAAATAAAAGTTTGTGGGGTCTTATTTGTTAGAATTAAGATTCATATCAGTTACTAAGTAATGCTTAATCTAAATTGATCAAGTGCCATCAACTGTCAACTCTTGGCAATCACATAGATTTTTCTCTGTGATAATTAGTCTGATAGCTGTATTTTTTAAATCCAACTTTACATTGGTAAAAGAATGATACTTTCTTTCTCCCATACCACCAGCCCTATCAGGAATCTGACACACAAAGCAGATTAGTCCTTGTCCGCACGGGGTTTACAAAAATCAAATTATGACACTTAAATACAAATCACCTTCTGGTCTTGGAAGCAATCGCTGTGGTTGTTTTTAAGATTCAACTGGAGATTCAAAACAGAGAAGACACTGGGATTGTGGGGCCCTCAGTGCTTTCTGAGTTTGGTTGTTTTCTTGCAGATGTTTCATAACTGAGCCCTGATAATATTACCTAGTTGGGTCATGAAATGTCTGCAAGAAAACAAGCTCAGGGAGCACCAAGGACCTCACAGTTCAGTCCTGAGCTACTAACATTCTCTTCCATTAGTATTCTGAGATTGTTATGAGGATAAGGAGGGACGGTAAGGAGCAGAATTATGTTTTCAAAAGAAAAAAGGGAGGTCCTGTATATGCGATAGAGCACCTCAAGGTCAGTGCTCAGGGCTGGTAGGAAGAAAAGGGAAATAACACGTAGAATGAAAAATCGCCTCGCAGGGACGTTACGGCTATAGCTTTTTTCCATTCCGACCGGAATAAAGCACACCAGCCAAAGCGTCAAGCGTACTGCATTCCTTCTCGTCAGGGTCCTCGCGGAAGAACAGCAAGGACAAGCTTTCCAACAGAGCCCCCGCAAAAAGGGGGTCTCCAGGTGGGAGGACGAGACCCCTCCCCACGGCCCCGTGTACCTGCTCTGTCCCTCGCCGCTTGCCGTACTCGTCCTCGCTCGCGACGAGTCCGGAGATGCTACCCAGGTTACGAAAAGCCGGCGCTGCGGAAAAAGATACTTAGGAGCGGCGGCGCATTGTTTTTGGCTGCAACTCGCCACCGTACAATGCAGGCCACGTGGTGCAGGGGAAACCCGTTCGCCAATGGCAGCGCCCGGAAAGGGAATTTGAACTACGCATGCGTAAAACACCAAGTTCCCCAGGGTTTTCCAAGGAGAGCCGTACGGACGGACGTTAACGTAAACCTCCTAGAGCTGAACTGCAAAAAGCTCCAGTAGACTATTAGGAGGCAGCGTGGATTTCTGTCTTTCTGCTACTTAGCGATTGTCCGAATTTTTGCAAGCCAGATGTGGTAGGCTAAAATTAAGTTAAATTGACGAAATAGAGTAACTGTGTCTATACATTTGACAGGCTATCGAATTTAGTTTTTTTTAAAACGGATGAGGATAACTTCGTGATATCTTTCTTTAAAAATTACTTTCTTTCATACGCAGCGATTCTTGAACAAATGTTTGAGATGTTTTGCGCATGCGTGGCGGTGGCGCTTCTGAGGGAGACCTTGTTGCGCATGCGTTGTTGGATAGCGTCATTTCGTATTCATGATTAAAGAATTCCTTTTGTTACGCACGCATACCAAATCGGGCCGGGGTTGAGTTAAAATAGGTTTTTTTTAAAAAAGAGAGAAACGGATGAGTTAGAAGTGATCGATACTTTCTGCGCTTGCAAAAGGGAAAGCACAAATCCTCCGCCGCAGAGAAGAAGATCCGGCGCACGCAGGCAGGCAGGCAAGAGGGGAGGGAAGTTTGGCGCATGCGCAGAATAAAACGGTGCTCTTTAATGGAGGTTCCTTTATTCTAGAGGTTGCCGAGAGGGCTTCTCTTGTTTCCTGTCGCTTGGTAAGCTGTGGGGATAAAGCAGCAGCAAAAGTGGCAGGCACTGGGGGAAGGGGAGGGGGGAAATTGCAGGAAAGAAGGATTTCTTCTGTCAAGATCCTCACGGGGGTGTATTGGAGCTACGGTGAGGGCGAAATCAAATGCCTCTGCTCATTGCAGGGTGTCAACTGATAAGAAATACCCAGCCTGGCCTGCTCCTCTGCCTTTGAGAGGATTTTGCAGAAAACGCTCCTTTACAATCCACAGTAGATGGCTAGTTTCAAACGATAAATATTAAAAAGCAGGGTCTGCTTGTAGGGAATTCAGCGCCTCTTAAAGGTGCCCAAAATTGGAATATTTATATAATTGTCTTTGGCTCCTCTCAGAGCCCGCCAGTGCTTTCTCTCACCGTCGGACCTAACATGGGTGTGGATCTCAGAGGAGAAGGTTTAAGATTCTGGCTTTTTAAAAAAAGCTTCCTGAGTTGTTTTATTATATTACAGATGCTCCTCCCCCAAGCTAGCGTTCTCTGGATGTACAGTATTTGACTGCAACCCTCCTCACTTTTAGCATGCATGTTCATTCTTTTTTTTTCCTTTCTTGGTAACATTGCTGAAGAGTAATATAGAAGTCTTTTGAATAAAGTTCTTTATGGGGGAAACTTGTCTTCAGTCCCGGTTTACTTTCCCTGAAAAGAAAAATTGGACTTGCTGTAGATAAATTTTCAAGAGTTTTCAGAATATTAGGAATGAATATGAAATAGTACAAAATGAGAAATGTAGGGTTTTGACAAAAATGAGTACTTTTGTGGATTGATTAAACTTAAATTCCATTGTACTGAAATCTAAATAAAACAGCTTCTCTGAAATACTGAAGAAAGGGTGCAGGAAAATGACATTAGGAAAAGGATTGCGTGAAAAATCTCAAATTCACAAATGTCTTTTGCACAAATCTAGCATGCAGCCAGAATTCAAAGTGTAGTATAGTTATAATTGCTAATCTGACAGCTCAAATAATCAAAGATTCAAAATATCCAACCCAAGAAAACAATTGTATATCATACATATCAAAAATAACTGCAAATGTCATTTCTAATTGGAATACCTTGTTCGTGGCCAGACAGAAAAATAATTAAACAAACCACTAAACTCTATTATTTTTATTCTTGTATATGTTTGATCCAACACTTTTTTGTTGTCGTTTTCATACACAAGGTCATGATATTCAAGTACCATAGTCCTTAACTTACCACAATTGGGACCAGAATTTCTGTCGCTAAGAGATTCTAAACATACCCTAAACATAATGACTTGTGTGTTGTGGTTGTTAAGTGAATCAGTGCAGTTATTAAATGAATCACGGGGACATTAGGCAAACCTGGCTCCCCCCATTGACTTTACTTGGGAAGATTGCAAATGGCAATAACATGACTCTAGGATGCTGCAGCCATCATAAATACATGCTGGTAGCCAAGCACCCAAATTTTGATCATGTGACCTCTGGAATGCTGCAACAGTAGTAAGTGTGAGGACAGGTCGTAATTTTTCAATTCCTGTTGTAACTTTGAACAGTGGCTAAATGAATGGTTGTAAGTCAAGGATTAAGTATTCATCTCTTTTCAATTTATATTCTCTGTTTTTAAAAATACCTTAAAAATCGAGAATTGAAGATATATTAGAAATTTATCATGATGATCAAATACTTATTCTTTTTTGGCCCAAGTGTGAATTGCTTTAGATCTTTTTAATGGATAATATTCCTAGGCTGCAGCTTGATTTTTTTTTCTGTTGCAATTTACTCCATTATGGTCATTTTTTACCCTAAAAGTGGTTTTAGGAGGAGATGGAAGAATTTGGATCTTCTGAATATTAATGCATGATGCATTAATTAATTAATGAACATGCGTTGTAAAAACAAAAGGAATTGAGAAGAAGCTTTCGTTCATGTTGAGTAAGATATGCTGCAGTTGAAAGAAGAGTCTCCTTCCAGCTTGGTAAAAGAGAAGTTTTACCGATGTTCAAGCTTAAGAGAAAACATTCCCAAGATATATATGTGAGTTTCAGTAAGCATTCCCCCATTTTCTGGTGAACTCTCTTAATATTTCTCACCTTCTGTTTATCACTAATAAAATTATAGATACCACCTAAGGACAGAAACCCCAGATCCATGATTAAAATAAAAACTTCCTTATTTGTCTTTCTCTTCTCCCCCATTCTCTGAACTCAGGAGAAAGAATAAGTCACTTTGACTTTTCCCCCCATGACTAACTAAAGCATTCAAGGGAATTGCTTTTGGGCAGTCAACTCTAAGCTCCCCTATACCCTTCCCAATCTTTGCCTTATCCTAGAGATAACCTCTTGAAATATCTGAAACTACAGTATTCACTCCCACAAATTGGAGCCCAGCTGGTGTGAATCCCTAGCAGCAAAACCTCATTAGGAATACCCATAGAATTTGGCTTTTACAGCCTCAAGGAGATTGCTGGACCTTACAGTGCTTCTAATATGACAAAATTTCTCCCTCTTTAGACATGTTTTCAGAAAGGGGTCCCATTGCCTCCTTTCTAGAACTGAAAGAGATTGACTGGTCCAAGATCACCCAGTTGGCTTTGTACCTAATGTAGGACGAGAACTCAGTCTCCTGTTTCTAGCCTAGTGCCTTCACCACTATACCAACTGGCTGCTACCTGATTAATTAGGTTCAAAATCAGACAAAGGAATAGCATACTAATTCCTATTCTTTGTCCTGATCTGAGTCCCCAGCTCTGGAATAACTGTGATTTCAGAAAGCCAAAGAGTACCCTGAATAGATCCAGCCAAAGACCAATTTCTTTATTTTCCTTCTCCATCTGTTGGAGGATGTATTCAACACCAACTTTATGAAGACCAGAATATATGCTAATGTAGTGCAGCACTGTACAGAAGGTCTGCATAGTCAAGGCTATGGTTTTCCCAGTAGTATTGTATGACTGTGAGAGCTGTACCATAAGGAAGGCTGAGCATCGAAGAATTGATGCCTTTGAATTGTGGTGCTGGAGAAGACTCT
>JANHZU010001822.1:163815-175275 GCA_032468055.1 Acrochordus granulatus
GACTTTGTGACTGAACAACATGTTGAATAATATCTTCATATTCTGGTACAGACAACATGTGAGTTTATTTTGGTTGACAGATGTGTTTTGCACCTACTTAATGTCCCTGTTGTTGTCTGAGAAGTACTCCAACAGGGATTTCACAAGATTAATTAAATGCTCACAAATGTTTTTGTGCACATCACCTTTGATTTCCAACTTATTTTTGCTCAGAAACTGGGCCAAGAGAGGAAAGCATTTGAAGTTTTTCTCATTTATACGTTTGATCCCAAGGTAAGTCTGGTTTTCAGTGAAGTTATTTTATTTCTCACTGAAAGCGTGATTGTAACTATCCACTGCAAAGATTAAGTAACTTCCTTAAGTTTCCTAAATATGTCAGAGAGGTAAGCATATTGCATGAGCCACTTATTGTTGCATAAAAGTATGTTTGCTAAGCGTGGAAAGGTCCTCCCCTATGAAGAAAACCAGATGCTTGTTGCACAGCTCAAAAAGCCTGGCCAGGACTTTGTCTCTTAATAGCTATCTAACTTCTGTGTGAATTAGAAGCAATTAATGTTGACTTCCCATTTCTTCACAAGATTTTCAAAAATCTTGACTGGAGTGGGCAAGATTTCACATAACTGATAATTTTTACAGCCTCATTAAGAACATCCATTAAGTCATAAGTTAGATGGAATGTTCTTTACCACAAGAAATACCTCTATCATGCATGTGAGGAACATTCCCAGAACTTCCATGTGCTTTCCCTGGAGAGATTGCGCAGAACTGAGATACTGGGCTGTGATAAAACAACTTCCATTGGCGAGTGGGTGTTTGAAGATAACTTATGCTCCCCCTACATTTGCATTAGAGTTCTAGGAATGAAATGGCATGATGTATTTCCTTGGTTTCTACTTGGACGCCAACTAACAATCAGTTGGCCTTATGCGATTTATTTTAAAATCCATTTTAAATTTGATTTTTGAATTTTTTTGTTGTTTATAGGGTTAAGGTGGGTTGGCACACAATTAGAAGACTTAAAGGGTTAGGTTGGAGGAGGTCTTTCTGTATGTTCACTAAGAGCTGATACCAACTTGATGGCATGTAATCAGTCTGAACATGATTTTGTCCATTTGGAGACATCCAGATACAGAGCAGTTGTTTTGATTGCTAACAGAATGTGTTAGACACTAAGGATGAGGCTCAGTCAGTACAGTTCTAGCTAATAGTTATTAATGCTATAGGGTTATAAGAATTTCTCCAACTGCTCACTAAACACCTGCATTCCCCAGATAAGGCTAATGGTCTTCATGAGGGGTTGGACCTTTAGCATTTGTGCATGTGTAACAACTCCAGGGTAAGGGGCGCAGTGGCGCAAGTGGTTAAGAGCTTGGCTTGCCGGTTGGAAGGTCGGCAGCCCAGGATTGCAACCCAGCGTTGCTGCACAGCAGGGCAAGCGCCTGCTGTTCCGCCCCAGCTCCCACCCACCTAGCGGTTTGAAAGCGCGTGAGCGCGAGTAGATAGATAGGTATCGCCCCTTCCGGCGGGAAGGTAACAGTGTCCGTGCGCCTTAAGGCATCCAGTCATGCCGGCCACGTGATCACAGAGCCGTCCCAGGACGGACACTGGCTCTTCGTCTTAGAAACGGGGATGAGCACCGCACCCTGGATGATCCCCCTCTTAACCCTGGCTCTGCCCTTCCTTTTCCCACAGAATGTTTGCAATCAAGTCATTTTCTGCTCAGAAGTCTATTGTTCATTTCCTCAATGACTACAGATTTGTAGTCCATATTTTCCAACATTTTTCAATGTAGATCATCAATTTTTGCATCAAGGTTGCCAACAATGATTAGAACAATATAGCCTGTATGGGAATTATTTTGTCACTGACTGAGTTGAATCTGATTACACATGCAATAATAGATTTAGAAACAATAATTGCCATTCCATTTTTTCTATAAGTTTCAATTCCAGCGTAGATAATTTTGAATTTCTATAATTGGAAATGTCTCATTTCTGTCCAGTATGATCTGAATTTTTCTTTCAGTCTTGGCAATATCAATGGCCAAATTTCTTCCTTACAGTGCCACAATGAATAGAGTTGCTGTAACATCATCCATAGCTGGCTGGGTCGTAAGCTCAGCTGATGCATTTCATCTTGGCTCTAGGTCAGTAGTTACTGCACCAATATCTGCAGTTAGGGAGCTGAGGTTCCACCTTTAAAATGGTCCATAATTACCCTTTTACAGTGCTATCCTTGGAGTTCTGTAATATGGAAATATTCCAGATGACCTGAGGAACCGTCTCACCCCAATGGACACAGCCTGCCATACCAGGGCTGGCAGAGGAGGCATGCTGAAGATCCTGTCAGTCAAGGAATTCTGACTGGCAGGGTCCAGGGAAAAGCCTTTTTTGCTGTGGAACATAGTGCCCCCTGAAGTGAGGTTCACACCTTCCCTTTTTTAGCCTTCCAAAAGGACCTGAAGATCTGGCTCTGCTAGCAGATTAAGTTAATTGCACCTCCTCCCACATTACTACCCTCCTTTCAGTTTAGTTTATCTTTAATTTTAATTTCAATATTATTGTTTTTAACATGTTTTGCATTGTAAGCCGCTAAGATTCTATTTTTAGTTCAATGGTATATAAATTTGATAAATAAGTGCATTCTTCCCCATAATTTGCTATCTCCTGCTGATGCTTATTCATCATAATATATCTTGCTTATACTGCAGCTTATGTGCTTATTTGTAGGCCATCCTTCTGTCTATCACCTGTGGATGCATCCCAGTTCCTCAAGCTAAGGGCCCCACCTGGGATTAATAAAATAGTGGTTTACAAAATCTTGGCATAAATTACATGTGATATAGCCTGTGTCTTCATTATTTTTTGTTTTCCTAGATTCTTTCTTTCAGAAAACTGCCTGGTTTGTCCTGTTTCCTTTAAATATACCTTTTACTTATATCTTTCAGATTCATTATTTTCCATCTTTAACGTAACAGCTCTCCTGATCTTTAGCCAATAATGTTTCTTCAAGGTCATCTCTGATTAGCCATTTTTGAATTCAGTTCTGTATCAAAACATATTATTTCCTGTCAGGCAGGGAAAGCATGTTGCAGACCCCATTAGTTAAAGAATTTCAACTGGCAGGATTTAGGAGGAGAGCTTTTTCTGCTGTTGCCCCTGCTCTATGGAATAACCTTCCCCTGGAGGTGAGACAAGCCCCCTCCCAAGCAGGCCTTCCAAAAAGGAGTAAAAACTTGGCTCTTTAACTTTACATGGGGAGCTGTGGGGCTGTCTAGACCCCTGAAACCCTCCCTTTCACCATTTTAATTGTCTTTTAATCAATTTTAACATTTTTTAATTGTTCTAATTTTTCAAATTCTTTTTTATAGTTTAATCTTTTACACCGCCCAGGAACCCTCTGTGAGGAAGATGGGCAGTTTAGAAATGTGATAAATAAATACATCTTAAATTATCATTTCCCACCTTAATTTCCTTCAACTTCTTCTTAGCCTAGGACTGCCTCTACACCATTTCTTCTGTGACTTGCCTTGGATTCTTTCTTTAGACTTCCTCAATTAATCCTGGCACATTTTAAATCCTTTCAAAGTGTGCACTTCATTTTCTTTCATAGCAATTGAACCACAAATTGATTGTTGACTATTCTGACCTAAACTGTGTAGTTTTGTGTTGCACAAGTATAGAACAAAGTGTGTGTCCTTTACTCCTAGGGAAAAAACGCACACTTGTTTATTACATTTAATAATTGCATTCTAGCATAATACCAAGGTTCTCCCAAGGATTCCATCACTGATGTTTTATAATTTGTAAGCTTATTTCATTTACTTAATTGCTTCAAAATCAGATAATGAATCTGTAAATAAAGTTCTTTAATCTGCTCACAGGTTTATTTTTCACCAATTTTATTTGCCAACAAGACTCCTTTTTGTGACATAATAACAGAAACTAGATGCAAAGAGATTTAATTAGTTTCTTTGAACAGTTATTTTAAAAAGGGCAAAATTGTTCTCATTTAATGTGGGAAATAACACATCCTTCTTACAAAAGATTAATCTTTCACGTATAGCTGGGTGCCTTATGTAAATCTGTGTTAATTTCTGCTGTGCCCTAATTTTTAAGATATAGAATTGGAAAGAGGGAGGGAAGCAAGGAAATATACACAAAATATCACCATAAGGTAATTCATGTCTCCATTTTAACTCATGCAAGTTTCAGTACCTGTTGAAAAATTAATATACAATCTATCAGTAAAGTATAACAGGCACCAGGCTATACATGAAATGATGAGGGGTGGGAAGCCAGATAGGTTGCTACTTGGTACATTAGGGGAAAAAAGTAGAAGGAACATTTATGGGGAATTGAAAACGAAAAACAATAGTTGGCCAATACAGGAGCTAGATGTTGGGCTTCTGGTCTTTGATATATTTGACTATTATTTTTTAAAGACTAAATTCAGCATTTGTGTTCACAAAACCATCATTGTCAACACTTTACTGGACATTTTATTTTAAGTAGAAACATGGAATAAATGGCTTCTTAGTATTTTCCTGTCTTTAAAACTATAGATTACAAAAAATAATCCTAAACTGTTGGATTTTTGTTGTAGTCTTGCTTGTCATTATCTGTTCCAGAGCCCACTTTTATTCATATGGAACTTGTACAGGAGAATGAAGCACACTCTGACTTTGACAAAATTTATGTGTTCTTCACGGAAACTGCTACTGAGTTTGACTTCTATGATAAGCTTCAAGTGTCACGAATAGCTCAACTCTGCAAAGTGCGTGTTTGAATTCCTCATTTGCTTCCCAACTAGGCTGTGAAAAATGGAGTCAATGGAGCCACTGAGCTAATAGGAAATTATTAATATTTTCTTTAAGAAGACAAAGTTAGGAAAAATATATATACTGTCTCTTTAAGGAAGAAATCCCTTTAGTTTGATTCTGTCTTGAGGAGAGCAAAGTTTTTCCTTTTCCTTATTGTATTAAAAGGAAGGAAGAGAGGTGGTTGGCTAGCTCTCAAATGGTTAATCACCAACAGAACTTCAAAATTCTATAGCTCTCACATAGATATAAATAATGTTTTCTTTCTCAAGATGTCTCATGCCTGAAAAGGGCTTAGTATGGCTGTGTGAAGTGGTACTGCTTTCTTTCACCAGTCTTAGCTTAGAACAGTGGAGTAGGTTAATGCCACAATGCAGAAAACCAAGGTACCACCCCTAAAACCTGCACCAACTGAAACACTGGGACAAGCCTCTTTGCTTTGCCTAACAACTTGTTTCTGCAAATGCACAAATACATAAAATACTTGTTGAAGATGACTCTATGTGTCACAATAAAACATGAATAAAAACAAAATTAAAAACAGTAACAATCTTAAAATAAACCAATCAGACCAAGTGGGAAAATAAAATATATACATGGGGCAGGTAAATATTAAATCACCAATCACGTCTCAGATGATGTATCCCCATTGGAGCCCCAAGCCAGCTGGCAGAGCCAGGTCTTAAGGCTCTTCCAGAAGGTCATAGGGGGGTTGGCATAGACCTCACCTTTGGGGGCAAGTTGTTCCACAGGGCAGGAGCCACAGCTGAAAAAGATCATCTTCTTGATCCATCTGCCTAAATTCCTCTAAAAGACCTCCTCTGGATCTGGTGGTGTTGGACATCCCCATTGGGGTGAGATGATTCCTCAGATAACCTGGTCCCATGCCATGAAGGACTTTAAAGGTCAAAACCAACACCTTGAATTGCACCCGGAAGCAGACTGGCAACCTATTCAGCTGATGGAATAAAGGGATTGCATGGGCCATTCTGTTGGCCCCTATGATTATCCGCGTAGCCACATTCTGCACCAGCTGCAATCTCCGGATGCTCTTCAAGGGTAGCCCCATATAAAGTGTGTTGCAGTAATCCAAAGATGAGATGACAAGGGCATGAGTGACTGAGTGAAGGGAGCTCTGGTCTAGGAAGGGGCGTAACTGGTGCACCACACACAGTTACATAATATATACTACTGTCAGACCAGATCTGTCTATTCTATTGTGCTCTGTTTGTTTTTTTTACCAAGATGGAGAAACGTACATTACTTTTTGATAAATTCAGTCTTGTTCATTTCACTCTTTTGCTCAAGCCTACCTAGGGCTTCTTGAATCCTCTCTTTTTCAAGAATATCATGAGGGACTCTATCTAAGGTTTTATTGAAGTCCAGTGCACTGTATGTGGCATTATCATGATCATCTAAAGAAGTAACTCTGGAGATAAGGAGAGCCTGGAATGATTCATTTAAACCTATGCTGGCTTTTGCTAGTTGTGCTTTGCTATCCAAATGCTCATAAATCTACTGCTTGATTTTGCCCAGGGCTAATGTCAAGCTGACAGGTTGGTAGCTTCTAGAGTCATCCTTCTTCCTGTTTTTGAAAATGGAAATTAACATTCAACTTGTTAAACCTGATTCAAGGAAATCACATTGTAATATAGTATGAATCCAATCCCAGTTTATTCAGCAAACCAGTATTTAAAAAAATCTTGGGTCAACATTATAAATCAGGGTAATAATTGATATCTCCAGAAGAAGTTTGGATATGAAGAAAAACACTGATAGAGGTAGTAATATCTGTCACCTTGAAGCAGAAAGATTGTTTTTTCCACTTTTATATCCTGCTTTTCTGCAGAGCATTAGTCTTCTGTCCTGCTTTTTTTCTTTGTTGTTACATATAAACAATTGTCTTCTGAACTCATTTTTCAAATCTTTAGGACTCAAGGCTACAAAATTCTGCTTTTGTTCAATGGCTTATATTAAATCACACTATGTTTTGTTTTACAATAATTCTTAAAATGTGTCAGGAGTAGATAAGTTGTGTTAGACTATTATAGTAAAAAATAGTAGGTTTTGTGGCACTTTAATTATTAAAAATGTCATATGCTTTCATAGTCTTTAAACTATTATGTGGTTTGCTTGGTTTTGGCTTCCTATATTGTGTGATCTTAACTATTGTGGTTTGAAAGTCATGGCTTATAATTTAGTGTGAACCCAACTGAATCGTAATATTCTAACTTAAGAAATCAATGGGTTAGTGTTTCAAAACATATTAAATAAATATTGTGATCTTAAAATGAGATTAATTCAACAGAAGATTCTTTTTTAGGTTTACTGACATGGTTTGTTCAGTTTACATATGTTTATAAAAATAATAATAATAAAAGAAATATGTTAACACATGTACATGCTAATGTGATAAGGAATTCTATACTGCAATTCTGGAACCTATCAATGAATTTTGGATTGTTTTATGTTGATAAAAATATTTATTTATTTATAATATTTATATGCTGCCAATCTCAGAAGTTTTTCTATTTATTGATATAAATAAAATAAAACAAAATAAGAACAATGCAATATAAATAAAATAGTAAGGTGAAAGGAGGGAAGCAAAAAATGCATGGGGGGAGGTAGAATTGACTAATCCAACAACCACCTCCATGATGACAAACCCCCCAAGGAGCCCCAAGCTAACTTGCAGAGCCAGGTTTTCAAGATCTTTTTAAAGGCCAAAAGGGAGGAAGCAGACCTCACCTCAAAGGGGAACGGTGTTCCAAAAGACAGGAGCCACAGCGGAAAATATTCTTCTTCGGGATCCCAATAGCTGAAAATTCTTGACTGACAGAGTCTGAAGCATGCCATTGGGGTGAGATGGTGCTACAGATAACCTGGACGCATGACATGAAGGGCTTTAAAACTAAGAACCAATCCCTTAAATTGCACCCAGAAGCAAACTGGCAAACAGTGCAGGCGTTACCATCTGATTCAAAATTCTAGGCTTGATTTCTTATGCATTTTTTTAATTAACTTATGCATTTTTTAATCAACACGAGGAAAAAAGATCTGACCACAATTTAATCTCTTGTCTAAAAGTAGAATCTTTTTTGTTGTTGTTCTTTTTAGTATAAAGCAGTAAAGGAACTCCCCCGGCAATTGGGCTTATCTGACTAGCCATGATTAAAAAATCATGACTTGATGTAACATGGGATCAGTCACTATCTGCATGTTTGATTTATTATCAAAGCATTCCATAATGTTGATATATTCTATATGGAATTGAATTAATTTATTTGTAAAAGAATTTTTACAAATAAAATTTACAAAAGCAAATACTCCCTTTACACTGAAAGCTATGATAACAACAGAAATATCTATTCCTGACAACAGACTGTAATCATGTCCAAAGATAAGCATATGTGCAAATTGTGTATGAGAGAGATACTTGGAAAATGCTCATACTTGGAACATGCACATGCACATACACAGACACATCACCAACAGTAACCAGCTTTTGCATCTGCTAGTTAAGCCTTCTGTCTATTGCACAAGTTTTTCCTTTTAAGAAAGATATGAACATAACAATTCTGAAATCATATGAAACTGAACATTTATAAATAACTTGCTCCAATGATAAAGAGAATTCTCCTTGTTGCTTATGTCAGAAATTGTCGATTAAACAGAGCTCAATAATTTATAACTATATATTCTGGGCCATTTATCTCATTCCAGCAATATTGTTTCCAGCCTTTGGTATAGCTGCCTCTTCTCCCAGAGTGAGTCTGAATCCTGCCTTAGCCAAGAACATTGCCAACCATTCATGTAAATTTCTCCTCTGATAAAGAAATTCACTCCAGGCAAGTCTAGATTTTTCTCCATTATCAGATGGGCCTCCAGGTGGCATCTATCCTGAAATATACAGCAATACCCTTAGGAGATGGTAGTGATGGATCTTTTTATGGAGTGGAGGAATCCACTGTTTGTATCATTACAGCAACAATAATCTTGGGGATGTATAAATATTGACAGTGATATGTCAAAAAGCCAGCATGCTTTGATTCGACTGATCAGTCAGAAAGAACATCATGGCATGAGAAAACCCATTGAGCTTGATTGCCTTGGGCCCAAAAGGTAAAGAACAGCACATCCAGGTTTCATCCATCAGCCTGTGAGTATTAATTGTTATTTAAGCCAGAATACAGGGGACCATTTATGTGAACTGAGAATAGTCATATGTAAAAGCTGGGTTTCGAAGAGGCAGAGAAACTAGAGATCAAATTGCCAACATTCGCTGGATCATGGAACATCTTCTTCTGCTTCATTGACTATGCAAAAGCCTTTGATTGTGTGGATCACAACAAACTGTGGCAAATTCTAAAAGACATGGGTGTACCAGACCACCTTACCTGTCTCCTGAGAAACTTGTATGCTAGTCAAGAAGCAACAGTTCGAACCAGACATGGAACAATGAATTGGTTCAAAATTGGGAAAGGAATCTGACAAGGCTGTATATTGTCACCCTGATCTTATCTGCAGAGTACATCATGTGAAATGCAGGGCTGGATGAATCACCAGCTGGAATTAAGATTGCCGGGAGAAATATCAACCACCTCAGACATGCAGACGATACCACTCTAATGGCCGAAAGTGAAGAGGAGCTAAAGAGCTTCTTAATGAGGGTTAAAAAGGAGAGTGCAAAAGCTGATTTGAAATGCAACATTAAAAAAACTAAGATGCTACCTGGAAAATAGGAGAAGAAATGGAAGCAGTGACAAATTTTACATTTGTGGGCTCCAAAACCACTGCAGATGGTGACTGCAGCCATGAAATCAAAAGATGCTTGCTCCTTGGGAGGAAACCTATGGCAAACCTAGACAGCATATTAAGAAGCAGAAACATCACCTTGCCTACAAAGGTCCGCATAGTCAAGGCTATGGTTTTCCCAGTAGTAATGTATAGCTGTGAGAGTTGGACCATAAGGAAGGCTGAGCATCAAAGAAGTGATTCCTTCAAATTGTGATTCTGGAGAAGACTACTGAGGGTCCCTTGGACTGCAAGGAGAGCAAACCAGTCAACTCTACAGGAAATCAAACCTGACTGCTCATTAGAGGGACAGATATTGAAGGTGAAGCTCAAGCACTTCGGGCATATAATGCAAAGAGAGTGCTATGTGAAAAGATCATGATGATGGAAAGATTGAAGGCAAAAGGAGAAGGGGATGGCAGAAGATGAGACGGTTAGATAGCATAGTCAGTGTGATGGGTGTGGGCTTGGGCAGTCTCCAGGAGGCATTAGAAGACAGGGAGACCTGGCGTGCGGCAGTCCATGGGGTCATGAAGAGTTGAACATGACTCTTTTTTATTATAAGATTATAGTAACAGAAATCTCAATGCGCCTCTCCCCTCCCTCTCCTTTGCTTCCAGAGAATTAGGGAGGATCAATTCAGATGCTTTCTCAAATTATATTTTTGCCTTGGTCTCATAATTCATTTATCAGATCATTCTTTAGGCTGTAGCTGTTCCTCAAGGTCACTCATACAACCTGTTACACTAGCAAAGAGACTGTCATATGCTACATCAAGGCAGCAAGCATCCTGCCACAATTGAGAAATGACATTTTTACACGGTTTTAAGATCTTCCTTTTTCTCTGTTTATTTTTCAGAATGTCAAGGTTGGCATGCCACCAAAGAATGACCACTTTGTACAAATCCAACATATCAGTTGTTGCTTGCTTCTAATACTGTATATCTGCTGTTTAACAGAGACTGCTGAAGAGGCTAGCCCAATGGAATGCAATGCCAAAGAAAGAGGCAGTAGGCCAAAGACCAAAAAAGCTAGCTCAGAATAAGTAGAATCCATAATTTTAATTACTGCTGAATCTTAAAACAATAAGGCTTTAGATCAGTGCCTGCAGTTTTCAGCTTGTGTTCCTTCATCCAAAGCTAATAATGCTTTGGATAATGCTATTCCATTAACCAAAGACTGAAACTGCCCCCATGAAAATCTGATCTAAGAGCAGGGGCATTCACAGGGGTTGGTTGAAAATCTCAAGAAGTTTGGCACAATTAAAGCCTTGGCCCTTCTTTAGCGTTTGTAACACACTCATTGAAGAGTGATAGGGTTCTGATTGCATAGTTGCGTACATCCTTCCAAAGAGCATATACTGATCTATCTTGAGCCTATATTCAGAGTACTAGCAGCTGAATGGACAAAACACGGAGGACCACTCTAACATCTGATCAACACAAGAGAAAGCAAAGTGAATCATCAACTTACAGAAAATGAATGAAACCCAGATTCTGCTAGTCAACCCTTCTTCAGCTTTTCCACATGTGGAATTGAAATGTCTCTAAGAACCACAGCAGCATTGAAAAGCCATGGAATTTTGCAAAGCATCCTTTGGTTTGTTAACTGCTTTGATGTGATGGTTACACCACAGAATCAAATACTCCTTTGTAATTTTGCATAATGCAATGCACCTCAGGTTTAATCTGATTTTTGGATCTCAAATCCAAGTGTTTTAAAATGATTGGCTTGTGCACTGTAGCTTCAGAATTTCAAGTCTAAAAGGATGTCTGTGAAGATTCTCACTCGTCCAGGGTAATTGCATCGCAACAAAAGTTTAAAAAACAGGCATCTGGATTGGA
>JANHZU010001823.1:10710-24339 GCA_032468055.1 Acrochordus granulatus
TGAATACAGATTACTTTAAAATGTTGTTTATACTATGCAAGGCACACTAGTGCTTTAAAATAAATGCATGGTTCAATTTATTAAAGGTATCTGATAAATGCAGACTTCTGAGAAGCCCAGATAAAAGTTTTCACTACTTTAAGAGCTGCTTTCATTTTAATGAATGGATTCCTTAAAGTAAAAGCATTTTTCTTTCAGTCTTGCATATGCTGATGAAGATTCTCAGTCATACAGGTAGAGTTGCTGGAGGTTGACTCCTTGTTACTGGGCTTCTTTGCATGGAGATCTGAAAAAAGGTGGTGGGTTGTTGTTTTTTTTTCCCTTTTGGTCCCTTTGTGTCAGTTTTTGATTTCTGGTGACTGTGTGGACTACTCCCCTACAGTTTTCATAGCAAGTTTTTTTGGAAGTGGTTTGCCATGGCCTTCTTCCTAGAGCTGAGAGAGAGTCACTGGTCCAAGGTCACCCAAATGAATTTGTCTAGGACAGTCTAGAACACATACTCTCCTGATTTCTCACCTGATGCTTTCACCTCTGCACCAAACTGGCTCTCATCTGCAAAACATTTGGCTTCTTTAATTAATATAGAACACAAGGGCTGTGCTTAGAACGTATTTCCAATTATTTTCAAAGCATGAATAACCTTAATAGATAATACAATATAAAACACTTCTGAATTTGTCTTATAACATTTAGGACTAAATTAAATAGTATTTAAATATAGTATAAATTTTCTTACTATTTTTATTTCTGGATTGAGACTGTAGTTCACAAATGAGGAGAAGCCAATCACTATGAGCATCCAGAGAAATGCACATCTTTATAGATGCGTATGACACCTTTATAGAAATATGACTTAAATAGCTGAACCAGAAGTTATGGTTTAAGTATATAGTTGTATCATTTTACAATGACATCATGATCATGTATCATCATCTTGATGCCATTGTGACTTTCAAGAGATGCTGCTGCATCTAATTTCCCCAGACTCTATTTAAGACCAAGAAGAATCTTACATTTCATTCATGCTTGCCTCACACTATCTAACTGCCATGTTCAGGTATCAGAAGAAAGAATTAGTCCTTCGGTGAATAGTCATTTACAAATTCCCAAGTGTGATGATTGAATGATAGTACTTGCACCTTCTCAGCTGGATTAGAAAAATGCTGTTGTTCAGTCACTCAGTTATGTCCAACTCTTTGCCACCCCATGGACTGCAATGCGTCAGGACTGTCCTGCACTGCCTCCCAGAATCTGCCCAAATCCATGTCCATTGTGTCTAAGGTGCTCTTTAACTATCTCATCCTCTGCCATCCCCTTCTCCTTTTGCTTTCAATCTTTCCCAACATCACAGTCTTTTCCAATGAGTCCACTCTCCCCATTAGGTGGCCAAAGTATTTGAGTTCAGCTTCAGTGTCTATCTTTCCAATGAACAGTCAGGGTTAATTTCCTGTAGGACTGACTGGTTTGATCTCCTTTGTAGGTTGGGAATTCTTATTTATCTTCCTTTTTGTTTGAGACAAGACTTAGTCTCTACAGATCCAAAAATAAAAAAATAAATAAAGCAGAAGCCCAGCATGTTCTACCAGCATCTCACATCATGATAGTTATAGGTAGCCCTCAACTTATGACCATAATCAAAATTGAAAATTTATTAGTAAGCAGGAAGTTGTTAAGTGAGATATTATGTGACCATGACTTGCAATCATGATTGCAGGGACAGTGTGATGGTCATAAGTGCAAGGAGTGGTTGCACTTTTTAAAGTGCCATCATAAATTCAAATAGTCACTAAATGAATGACTGCAAACCAAAGACTACTTAAAATATTTTTTAAATGTAAAGTGTTGAATTTATCCTAAAATGCTACTTAAATGTAAAGTGTTGAAGTATACCTAAAATGAGAAACATGTGATTTCTGAAAGCCTTCCAGACATGTTTGTCATAGTTTCCTATAATATATGCAATCATCCATAGTTCCTATCCTTTTATCAAATATATTCCTGCTATTATAGATCTGCTTTTAGGTTATTTTTAATGCTGCTCCTTAGTCTTTTAAAATGCATCTAGGAAGACATATATTAAATGAAAGACAACTTGAAGTTGATTTGATTCAACAAGAAGTCACTTCCTTGCTTTTGACAAGAAGAAGTGGAATTCATCACATTATGGAGAGAGGAAAGTTTAGTATTTAGTTGTCTAGAATAGTTCTCAGAAATCTACAAATTTCTTTATAAAATGGAAAGAAATAGTTTAAGCTTCAGATATACTGAAGATAGGAGAATGATTTGTCATTTATTTATAAGTCAAATTTCTGCATCACTCTCATCTAGGTGACCTAAATAACTTTTACAGATTGTGTAGAATCATAAAGCAGGAAGTTACTATTTAGGCCAGTGTGCTGCATGCTGGCTGGGGAATTCTGGGAGTTGAAATCTATATTTCTTAAAGTTGCCAAGGTTGAGAAACATTGTGATAGTCTGTTGAGTCCAACACCCTGCTCAGTGCAGTCATTACTTTGCACATCTAACCAGTTAGATTTTTTTTTTAAATGCAGGATTCATAAAAGAATATGAAACTCAAGTAAATATTTTGCTCTCTCTATCATCTGCCTCACCATTATTCTGCAGCCTGATCTACAAATCTTTATTCCATTCAGAATTAAACAATCATGTTGTTTGAGTGGCATTCTGCATGTGAATAAACAAAACACTAGGTTGGTTAGCCTGTGGCAACACTTTCTCTATAGATAGGAATTGGAAAAGAAATTGGGGATTCTGCAGATGGATACATTTTGCAATCAGACCTTGTCTCCCTGACTGGGGGCTGTCTAGGAGTTCTGATTCAAGGTTGTGTAATAAAGCAGATACAAATCTAGAGAGCTTGCAGGTGGCTGAAAGAAAGTTGATGACAAATCTCTTAACAGTCTAACTTCACATAAAGCAATCTGCATTCAAGGAGATAATACCATTCCATTCAGATTTCATGATTATAACCATATTAATCTAAGAACTGACTAATGGACCCTTAGGACATTCAGCTCATCAAGAGGCCCATTTCATTGTCCCACCTTAGAAATCCAAGAGTGCAGCTCAGTTCGATCCTCATGGCTTGCAAAGAACATAATTATGGGCTACTAAAAAAAGCACATCAAATGCCTGGACAGAACTGGGTGGGAGGCGATATCCTTGTCATCTCATGAGATAAGCAGGTATTGTTGTGTACTGCTCAGCATTACAGTCAAGGAAACATTTTCCTTGGCTGAAGACAGTACCAGCTTTTATTCCTCAAACAGAATGACAGGAGCAGCACAGGAGTTTTTGCCTTAATGGGAATTTGTTCTCTTAAATGACATCTTTTTGCATAGGTGGAGATTATTCCTGCCAATGGACATGCAACTACATCTGCGAAGAGCCTAGAATTTTAAATATTAGAAATAACATAGTGCTGGCAGTGGGGGGGAGACTTAATATTGTACCTATTTAATGTCTAACTACAGCATATACAAATATATATAACTAACATAACTGATAGTCAGAAGCAACATGATAATAGCAGTGTAGATGTTTGTACCATCTCTGAAGATTGACAAAAAAGTAGTATTGGTGTTCGTTGGGATGTCTTCACCATTACCAAGACAAAAACTAGATATTCTGTAAGACAAGAGGCATCTTCGTTTCCTCTTCTTTCAGTGACAAAGTCTGATAAGACTCCAGATTTCATAGCTTGGTTTAAGAGAGTCAATGAAGTGGAACACAGAGGAAAAACCTATATAATGATGATGCCACCAAATTCACAGAGCACCAAGAACTCCACAGTTCAACCCTGAACTACATATATTGTCTTCATTTGTTTTTGTTTTATAAGATAAGTTAAATCCACACTGACATTTTGAGCTTCTATATCTACTCAAAGATAACTCAAAAGCTAATGTATACTTCATAATATATAAATGATAGTGAGCATTTTTATCCTGGGTAAGTGCACTGGGAAGCCATTAATATATTGCAAAATAAATACTTTCTTTGACACGAAAACAACAGTTTTTGATAGAAGAATGTTTGTGTAAATTGTGATGCATCTTTGAGAGGCTACTCAGATGAAAACCAAAAACTTTAAATTACCTATGGTATTCTATAAAATGAATGGATGGGTTATCAAGCAAAGTGTTCTTAGAGCCAAGGTCTGCATATCAATAGACATCATCTTAGTTGCGCATAGAGCCTGGACCAGCAGTATGCATAGTGATTGCCACTATTCTTTGCCTCACCCAATTTACATTACTTTAGAAGACTCATTCCATGTACCACCACCCACCATAATTGTACCCCTTCCTGCTCAATTATGTGGTTGCAATAGGTTGGTGATTCAGTCAGAGGTATATTGGAAACATATGAAGGCTGGGCTGCAGGTTGCCCCATGTGCAGTAAATGATCTCATCAAAGAAAGAGAGAAAGAAAACTGTTTGTACCTTTCATGGCTTACCCAAAGAACATAATGAGTAGTAAGCCTGAGATTGAAAAAAGGAAATTTGTAATCAGTCAACAAACAAATGAATGGCATGTGCTGTCCTAAGATATTATAATGACCATTGTTGTTGTTCAGTCATTCTGTCACTTCTGAATCTTCATGAGCCAGTGAATATAACTTCACCGGGATTGTCTTTCAGGAATTGGTTCTTTGAATTCTTGTACACTCCTGCTTCTGTCATCGGTGATAGTACAGTATTTAGTTACTCAGTCTTCTATTGGCTTTTTTTTATTGACTTTTCCCCCAAGCATCGTAGTTGTTTCTGATGATTCTTGCTGTCTCATTATATATCCAAAGTATTAAAGTATTAATTAATTAGCTTAATTTTAGTGGTTCTAGTGAACACCTTGGATTTCTTGATCTAATATTGAATTCTTCTTTCCTAAAAATATTATCCAGAATTACAATTCAAAGGTAATACCTTCATTGGTCGTGTGATTTCTCTCCGTTTTAATAATAGCAGTTGTTTATTTATTTCAAGCCTACCATCATCAACCCTGAGATTGTTTAAATGCAGGAAGATAATATTTGTTAGTATTTCGATTTTTTTCTCCAACTAGTTAGTATTCCAAAATTTCTCTTTCAATTAGGCTGGCATTATGTCTTTAATGCTGAGCAATAGACTATTTTTGAGACTTTTCTTTCATCTTCAACAAGACTTCCTTGCTACCGGTCATCAAAGTGGCAAGTGTGTCTCTGTTGATGTTTCTCCCAGAATTTTTAATAGGTGGATGACTGTCCAGATATACTCATGTTTTTAGGGCTATTCATAATTTGTTGTAATTTATATAGTCAGAAATGTTTATATAATCAGTAAAGCAGAACATGGAATCTTTCTACATTTAACATGCCTCTTCCGTTATCTGTTTAATGTTAACATTATCTGTTTAGTGTGATCTTGGATTCCCCTATCTTTTTAAACCAGCTTGTTCATCTGATAGTTCTCATTCTATGCAGTGTTAAAGTCTGGATTATGAAAGCTTGATCATCATTTACTAGCATATGAGAAAATTACTATAGTTTGATATTTCAAAGATTCTTTAGTATTGCCATTTTTAAATATTGGAATACAAATACATTTTTTTTAGTTCTTGGCTCTTAATCACTTCTCTGTACCCATTAACAAATGGCAAGTAACACTTGAACTGAATCATCTTGAAAGAATTTTCATCTATTCCTGCAGCTTTGTAGTAGCAATGTTTTGTACAGTCATTTAACTTTACTTCCTATTAAACCCTAAGTTCAAGAGAAGACCAAGAGGAAAAGAATTATATTGAAATATGTAATTGGCTCAAATTCAATAATGAAACCTTCATGAGTATCATCAATTTTGATATTGTTTTTTGTACACTTCCTTTTAAAATTTTTAATAGATCTTTGCCTTATTTATCTTTTGTTACCTTTGTATAAAAATTAATTTGATTTCTATATTTTTCTTAAATAAATCTCTTATACTTCAATTTATATCCTAAATTTCTTCATACTACATATTTAGATAAAACTTCCTCCTGGTCTTCTGTTGAATGTAGGCTTTAATTGGACACATTTTCCTCTGACTGTTCACTTTTCCTTTCTACCTTTTTTGGCTATTTTCAGTGTATCAGCAGAGAACCATTTTACCTTCTTGGGCTTTTTTGCACTGAGATATTTTTGTTCATTTCATCTTTAAAGATATCATTAATTTCAGATCAGAGGTTTCTGGGCAGTTTATTTACCAAATTGAATCTAGGATATCTGTTGTTTAACTTCACTGCATAATCATATGGAGGTAGTATCTTGTTGGTCTGATATAACAAAAATATTTGTTTTATTTAGTTGAAGTTGAACATTCCGATTCTGCACATCCAGAGACAATCGTCTGACAGCTGTTTGAAACAGATTATATAAAGTTGGTACAGACTGTGAAATGTATTAAACAATTGCTAAATACCAGCCTGTACATAAATCCTTAGTTTTGTTTAACAAATAAAAAAGAATGAAAAGACTAGCAGCATCAGGAGAGACTTTGTACCTTCTCTTATCAAATCCCTTCCACACTATAATGAACAACAGAAATAGATTTGCAACAACTAACAGATTTGCAATGATAAACTGCCTTAACCACTATACCAAACTGGCTCTAAACTACAAACTTAGATATACTTAATGGAATAAATTTCTGAGTAGGCATGAGAGGACACTACTGTCAAGAATATTGGTACTGCAATATTTCTACAACACGATACAATGCCAGATAATAATGATGACTTTTTTCTACTTGAAAATCACCAACAGTTTTTCTGCCTTATCATATAGAACTGTTGTGTATGCAGTGGCAACAGGGAAGATAAAGAAAAAAGTATTTAACAGATTTTTAGAGAAAAAAGTATTTAACAGATTTTTAGAGGAAACCATCTTCAGTAAATTGTAGTTTTGCCAGACTTTTAGCATTTTACCTGGAAGTAGAATTGTATCTTTAAGATGAGTCCTGCTGATTAGGCTATTATATATCTGGTCTAGCATTTGCTGGATTAGGACAGCACACGACATGAACTTAAAACTTCTGTACTTAGCTTCCCTGGCTCATCAGTGCAATCCTAAATTACTCATTCTACCTTTTGTTGTTGTTCAGTCGCGCAGTCGTGTCCGACTCTTTGTGACCCCATGGACTGCATTACGCCAGGCCCCTCTGTCTTGCACTGCCTTCTGGAGTCTTCCCAAGCTCACACCCATCACACCGACTATTTATCCATCTCATCCTCTGCCATCTCCTTCTCCTCTTCCCTTCAATCGTTCCCAGCATCACAGTCTTTTCTAATGAGTCCTCCCTGTGCATTATGTGGCCAAAGTACTTGAGCTTCAACAACAATATCTGTCCCTCCAAAGAGCAATCAGGTTTGATTTGCTGTAGGATTGACTGGTTTGATCTCCTTGCCGTCCAAGGGACCCTCAAGAGTCTTCTCCAGCACAACAATTCAAAGGCATCAATTCTTCGATGCTCAGCCTCCCTTATTCTACCTATGTGAGGGCAAAAAAGGGTATATTGTGTTGCCAACAAATCAACCAAGAGATTCCATGAAGTTAAATAAATAGTTCCTTGATCTTCGCATATATTCCTTTTAGATATGGCCAAGGCATTCTGATTCTTCCTGCAGATGATAAAAGGTAGAGGTTGATGTGTCCAACATTGTTTAAAGATGATCCAATTTCAAGTTTTCTTCAAACTAGTAAGTAATGACTGAGTGATTTAAGCCATCTTCCCTTTTATATGTATGTGATACTTGTGGCACAAGTTTAAAAGGGCTGAGGCATTAATAGCCTTGTTGTTCCTACTGTTTAGATGATGCTAATTGCCCCTGCAGATACCACTACTAAGTAGCTTTTTAGAAACAAACTCCCCTCCATGTAAATCTTGCCAATCAATGCAGCCTAGCCATTTTTCTTTTTTTCATTTGCATTATAGCTACTGTGGGGGATTACATTAATATATTTGCCACTCTTCCAGAAAGATGAACATTATCCAATAATCCAATCAGATTCACTTAAATAGATTAAATGTTGTTGAACATGCAGTGGTTGGGAACTGAATGAGTGGTTTAGCTTCTGGAATGGTATGTGAGAAACACTTTGGGAGATTGCACAAATAGATGTACCAAGGGAATGATCAGATAACAGCATAACCAACAATTGAATAGTGGGCAGGGCAAGAGATTCAGAAGAGACCTTTAATAGTTTCTCAGAAGTTGGTGGGATGAAGGTACTTTCAGGCGTGCAAGATTTTTTCACTGTAGTTTTACATTAAAGTAGAATTAGCTCATCAATTTACCCTACAAGACCAACCTCGATCTTGCTAGTATGAAAGTACAATCCTTCCCTCTCCCCATTTCCTTTACAGCCTGAGAAACTAGGAAGGGTCTCTTCTAGGTCTCTTGCTCTTCCCACTATCCAGTTGCAGGCTATGCTGTCTCTTATCTGACTGTTCCTTTGGCAGTGTCTCTTTGCTCAGTCTCCCATGGTCTTTCCCATATACCATTACAGTCACAGTTATAACATAGTTTGTTTTGTTTATTTTTTATTTAAATTGTCCTGTACATTAGGATCCAGCAACAGCTTCTTTAGGAAGGGGTGAACCAAGGCCCCTTTAAAAGATAAAAGAGCAACCCCCTCATTCAAGTAAGAGTTCACCCTTGCTAGAACCCACTCACATGTCACCCCCTCTGGGCTGCTTTAACAAGCCTGGAGGAGCATGAATCTAAAGAGCAGGTGGATGAGCTCACAGTTCTAAGGACCTTGTCCATTTCCTCAGGCCCAACAAGTTTAACCTGATCCAGATAACCAGGCAAGACTCCTCCACAGGCAACAAGACTGGAGTCCAACTGAACAAATTCAAGCGACTTGTGTCCAGTAGATGCTGGACAAATTTTTCCACATATCTCTGCAAAAAGCTGTCCAAGCCCCCCTACCAAAGAGGATAGAAGGCAGCTTAATCCAGCATGAGTGAATGGCTATGGAATTGGGCCACCAGAATCCAAATCAGAGGATTTGCACTCCCCTATTCAGAGCCTGTGCATAGTTTTGGGGAACTTCATTACTTCTGCTTGAGTTGGCTCCTGTTTTGCGCATTCTAACTTGTGAGACAGTTGTATCTATTTTTGGATCAGAAGACCCTTCACATGCCTTTGAAACTTCCCTGCTGGATTTCCACATCATGCTTTACATGAGGCTGCCCTCTAAATACATATAAATAACTGTTAAAGACATAATGATTAAAATAATTTTAGATTCTGGATTTAATTTAGACACATTAGATACCCTTAGATGCCCTCTTTATGAAATTAGTATTGTTGAATTGAGAACTCTTTAGACTGGAAGTACATTATTTCATTTACTTCAAAATGTAGTAAGCTAGATTGATTAATTAATTTTGATGTTTTTTTCTGGATGTACTTCAAAATAATCCCACATAGGTGTCTGGTCCAGAATGCAGTGCTTTGGTAATAATGGGTATACTTTGATACACCCATGTAATACCACTATTCCATGGTTACACTATTTCTCAGTAAGCTTTCAGGCACAATTCAAGGTGCTGATTATCATTTATATAGTCCTATCTGGCACAGAGCTGGGTTATTTATGGGTCTCCTTATCTTTTGTTATTTATGTCCATCCTATTAAGCTACATAGGGTAGCTGAGCTCCTTGTCTTCTCTTTGGAACAATGTCCTTAATTTGATTTTGGAGCCATATTGTTTCTATTTTGATGCCTCCCTTTTGGAAAAATTCCTCCCAAAAATGTGGGTAGCCCTTCCCTACTAGCCTCCTATGCATGGGGCCAGGATGATAACTGAGTCTCTTCTGTTGGAAAAGGGAGAGACTGTAATTTTCACCTCAACTCTGCATGGATATGGTTGTGGTTGCTTATACCTGTTTTTAATTTATAGGGGTTTGATATTTAGTGTTTTACTGATATGAGCTGACTAGGATAATAAATTATGAATTGGATAATCTTATAAAGCCTATAAACAAATATTTATTTATTAAGCTTCTATACAATCTTTCTCATCCAGAGGCGAATCTAAGCAGCTTACAATTTAAATAAGTTTCCTTAAAAAACATCTGTAGTCTGTCAGTTTTAATTTAAAGGCTAACATTTGTTTGAAAGCTACATCCAGGCCTAGACATTTAAAAATAGCATATAAATACCACTTGACTGTCCTATCATATCAGAAGTTTGTTTATAAATATGGATAATGAACAGTTTACTACAAGACATCAGTGAACAGGTATAACTATGCAGTTCCACATTTTACCTCTAACTGTGAAAGCATTTTGTATCTCCTAGTTATAAGCTGCTATTGGATTGTAGCCAATGGAAAATTAATGGAAAAATATAACAAGTACTAGTAGTTCTGTATTCCACCTGAGACTAAACTAGCATCAACAGATCAAGTTGTATACCTACTACAAATAAGATCTATCACACTGAAGTGACAATGAGTTGTGCAGATGCAGAATGAAAGTGTCGTGACACTGCCGAAGTATCAGCACACAGAATAGTACTATTGGATACCATTCAATATTTTTTATCAATATGATCTTTATTACCAACATACATAATGAAGGAGCTAGATACACAGCAGATCCAGATTTTAAAGTTAACTGGACCATACATTTGTAGATGCCTCTGAACATTAATTAAATTGATGGAGTCTCTGGCCTTTAAGTAAATGCTGAATCTGAATCTGAATCTGCCCATGTAGGGACATGTGATAACTGATAAAAGTTAAAACCTAAGCTATTGTGGTGTACTGTAGCTTTTTAAACACACCAATATAGTGTAAGCTCACACAATCTGTTCCTGCAGTGAAGATAAACAGAGGACTTTATCTCAAAGGCTGTCAGTCTTGGCATATTTTAGAAGTGCTGCACTCACTTTAGTAGAGGGATTTTTAAAACAGCTTCTAATGGCATTAGAAAACTATATTTACTGCCTATCACATTTTTGAAGACAAAGAACATCATGCTACATTTCACTAGCTATAGTTTGTATGCCGATTTCAGTGTTAATGAAAAATATATCTTGCAGATAATGGTATGTGCAATTTTCGCATAATTTTATGGTTGTCTACAAAACTGCTGAAGAAAAAGATGGTTTTAGTGCTTTCATAGTCTCACTGTTACTTAAAAATAATATCTTGGAAGAAAAAAAAAACATGATTTCTGAAGGCCTTGAAACAATTGAAAAGTGAGAGCTTATTGGCTGAACGTAAGACCAAAGTAGAAAGGTTTTAAATTGACTCTCCACACATCAGATTTTCATTTTTTTTCAGTCTATATGAAATTCTTACATTTCATCTCCAAAGAGGAATGCATTATCAAAAAGGGCAGAAACCATCCATTTTATGTTAACTTTTATGTGTATATGCAAATTTTGGAGCAATTATTATAATTTAAATAGAAATATGCTACTTTTCATCATAGTTGGAAAGAATGACGATAAGGTGACCTGAAGACCTGCTCAATCTGTTCCTGATAGAGAACTTGAAGGGCCATGCCCTGCTTCTTCGACTACTTTATCTTTAAACTATGCTTAAATAGGCAGCCCTTCAAAAAAGAAAAGAGGGTACCTTTGGATAGAGTCCTGCTCATGGAAAATAGGACACTTGGCTACAGATATAACACTGTAGCTTTGCAATGAAGTGACTAGACACAGGGAAAAGACTGAAAACCCAAGAGAGGAATCTGAGAGTAAAAATAATGGAGACATATTATTGTCATGGAATGGTTCCCATTTTAAGAAGGGGTTTTGAGACTTATTTCTTGCTCCAGTTAACTTCCTGCCAAGAACACTAAGAAAGGGCAAAAATTTAGCCACTGCTTCACTGGTAATGTCCATTTGTCACTATATGGCTTTCCAGGGCCTCACAGTATCAGAGGATCTCCTGACTCTCAGGATATGTTCCCTCCCCAGATTTAGAGCTTTGGAAAACATTTAACTTTGCTTAAATTTTAAAATTTATTTGAAATGCAGTAACAGGACTGATTTTCTGTCATAATATAATTGCTATGGCATGCTGTTTTGAAATGCATGTCTGTTGCTGATAATGTCCTTAGTAGTAAATATAAGAAGTTGTTTTAGCTGAGAGAAGTAGACAAACAGGCTTCTATTTTGAAAAGCAAAGAGAAAGCATTGTGTATAGGTCATAGAAAGTTACACACTTCCTTTTCAGAGGAGTCATTTATCTGCCTCTGTTTTGAAAATGTTCCAAGTTGTCTTTTCCTAACTATACAGAACTTTGTCATTGAAACTGACACCATCTCTTTGCTCCTTGATGTTGGTCTTTCTCCTTGTTGGGAAACTTTACTGAACTTACTCAGGTTACAGGTGATCTTTGGTGTCACAAGGGCTGCTGGTGAGGGTGAACCAACTTCAGCAACAGTAGTGTCCTTTTGTTTTATTTAAATCACATGGTAGGATAAATCCTTAAACACACACAACTTCATTAAATCTTCAAAGTCATTAAGAGAGTCTTGTTTCACATAGTTGGCAAACATATAATTTTCCACACAATGGGACAAGAGTTTCCTATTTTTTAGCTCAAATATTTAAAATTCTGAGGGACGCCTGTCTCAGTTTACAGTTGGAAGGCATCCAAGTTTCTGAGAGATGAAGACACATACGAAGGCAAAAATGGGAAGGTAGATAGGATCTGAGCAATCCAAGTAATAAGGCAGGTCCTTAAACTTAATTGCATGGTGTACAAAAGAAAATCATATGTAATTTATATTTTCTTTCGCATTCAGCCAAGGAAGTAATACATTTATAGCAATATGATATTAATATCCACACTAATCAAGAACGATTCAGAGAAAAAAAATCTTAGTGTAGGAGAGATGTAACATTTATATATACTTCTAACTCCCAAATCACTTCAGTGCTCTTCAGGCCCTTAAAGCATATTCAGCCTCAATGTAATAGATGCGTATTGGTCAGCATCAGAGCCAACTTTTCTTTCAGTAAACTGGTAGAGAACCTGAGCAGAGTATGACTTTGTCTTCAGATAGCATCATCAAAAGTGCTTCCAGCTTTAGAAAGCAAATAGTGCAGCTATCATTCGAAGATGTTGTGATGTGGGAAAAGTAATAAGTACTATATTGTAACATACAATATTATTTGAAATAATTATACTGTTCTATATTTATTTCTGCATCTTATAATTAAACATTGTTTTGAATAGGGGCTTTGTTTTAGGTTTTGTCTTTGGAAGATGGGCCTGCATGCTCCATTTCTGCCTTTGGTTGCTTAGTATTACAAAAAAAGTAAATGTTCCCCTGCCAGTCATAACCAACCTTAGGGAGTGGTGCTCATCTCTGTTTGATAGCTGAAGAGTCAACATTGTCTGAAAACATTTCCGTGGTCATGTGGCGGTCATGACTGTATGCTGAGGCACATGGAATGCTGTCACCTCCCCATCTCAGGTGATACCTGTTTATCTGCTTGCATTTTTACATACTTTCGAACTGCTAGATTGGCAGGAGCTAGGGGTAGGAATGGGGCTCATCCCATTACGTGGTGGCACTTGAATCTCGAACTCAAGCCACCAACCTTCCAGCTGGCAAGCCCAG
>JANHZU010001823.1:57505-70447 GCA_032468055.1 Acrochordus granulatus
GCCTTCATGGCTGCTCTTCTCAGTGCTATTCTATGGCATATTTCTTGACTACTTGTTCCTTTACTGTTGATGGTTGATCTTGAAAGGCAGCATCTGTCCATTACTTCAATATTTTCACTGCTAATTCTAAGGTTGGTTGCTGTACCCGTTGTCATGGAATTCTCTATTTAAAACTTATATATATTTCACAGAAACAGTTTCTCCTGTATTTCAGTTGTTATAGAAGAAACACAAAGAAAGTGTATGAGATACTTTTATTTTGTGCACAAGATATAAGATTAAAATAATTTTTGAAGACAGATGTTGCCAGAGAGCACTGTTCTTCTAATTTTTTTTAACTCCTTGGCTCAGAAATCTAAACTTTCTCTGCAAATGTTACCAAGCAAATTGGAAAAGAATTCATGTATAAGGCTCACCTTCTTGAACCTCTTTTTGGAATATTAATCGAAAAACTTCAGAAATTTTTGGATTTATTAAAACTTATTCCCTGCAGCTTTTGCTTTTTTATCAATCAATCAAAATGTTACCAGCAGCAATTCTGAATGGCTTTTCTCTAAAATGTGCTTTTCCTAAAATTATGCTTTTCTATACGCATTTTGAAATTACTTCTTAACTTTACTATATCAGGACAAAATTTAGAACATTAAATAGAGACAAAAGTAACCACGTCTTGACTATTCATCAGACTGAAAGATTATCATAAGGTTAATTCACTTTGAAATTTAAACTTAAAGAGCATTTTCCATTAATACATCAGAGTATTGATATTTATGAACTTTGATACTGGAGAAGTCTCCTGAGAATACTATGGATAGAAAGAAAAAAATAGATCATGAAACAAATAAATCCAGAGTTCTCACTCAATGCATAAATTGCTCAAATTATCATATTTGGACATATTATGCCAAAATATAGCTCTTTGAAAATGTCTATCCTGGGAGACAGGTGGAAGGAAAAGGAAGAAGAGGACAACTAGCAGAAGATAGATATACTCAGTTACAATGGCCTTGTAAAGACCTGAACAACCAGACAAGTCATCTGGAAAACCATGTGATTTCTTAGAGGTCAATCAGTTTGATGGAAGGTTATCAGAATCATGAAAAGCACTCTTTACTGAACAATTTCTACATGAATGTTGTGTTTGTCTGATATAATTTTCTCAGTTTTTTAAACTTTATTTTTAAGTAGATTGTTTCCATGCTATATGAATCAACTAATTTAACCCTATATATTATTTTAATAAGAAACAAAATGTTCTGATTTTTTTAAATTAACATTTTATTTTTTAAAAAAACTTGCACCATTTTCATTGCTACTAAACTTGATTTCAAACTGAAAAAGGTCCAGTGAAATCCTACAGTGAATTTAAAATAAAACTTTAAATTCAAACATTCTAATTCAAGAGCCAATGTGATGCAGTAGTTAAGGCATCAGACTAGGAACCAGGAGACCATGAGTTAAAGATCCAATTGGTAATCACAGCTTATTCCATCCAGTCTTGGTCACTTCAGAAATAAATCCTGTTGTGTGTAATACTATTGCTTTTCCCATAAATGATACAGTATAGATATAAAATGATATCAGTTAGCTATAAAACAAAGGCGAGTTGTTTGCTTTTTGGAAAGTAACAAACAATATCATTCTACAAATATTTTTAGTAAGTTAAATCTGTGTAATTTCTGTTTCATCTTTAACACTAATCTAAAGTGACAATTTTAATACCTTATAAAAAGAGAACAGAACATATCTCTCCTACTCTCAGTCTAGCAATTGTTAAAAGACAGTGTGAACTACACATAACTTTAGAATGCATCCATTTACTGAAGAGAAGGGGTAGGAAGCTGGGATCAAGTTGCAATTTAAAGATTAGTTTCTTTTCTGTGGGTTAAATTTGTTGACCCCTAGTATATCCCAAGATACCTATGTTACTCTAACAACTGGGATTTCAACCTCTTGTGAAATAAACATTGAACAAATATAGGTAAACAGTTTGTTTTAGTTGGAGATGGAAAACTGTTTTAATTGAGTTTTAGTGATAGATGGGAGCCATATCATTGCTAAGATCTTTTACACTGGAAAATACTTGTCTTTCACTATATTTTCCTACAAAAGATTTTTTTTCCCTTTGTATTCATAATACAATAAATAATGAAGAATAAAGAAACCCACACAGAGTAAACCAATTTTATTTTTGCTCCATGCTACCTCGCCAATATTCCTCAAAAGGCATTATAATTAGATATAATACATGTGGACAGAGTTATTTCATTGAGATTGAAATCACTGGTTCTGAGATTATCCATCATATAATCCCAAAGTTGGAGGTTCACTGTGAAAGTCATGGTAAGGTACTTTGAGTTAACTTTGTCCATCTAAAGTTGACACACAATATAATAAAAGCCCAAAGTCACCAGCTTTCATGACTAAGAATGGATTAGAACTCACAATCTCCTGAGTCCAACTGACTGATTTTTACAACTGATTGATGGTGATTTTTGTCAATGTCAATGGTGTTCAAATGGTTCTCTAGATGTTTTGGGATTGCACCCACGGTGCCTATTACTATTAGTACTATCCTTGCTTTCTTTTGCATTCAACTTCTATTTACAGTTCTTTGTATTTTATGATTTTCTGCAGTACTTTCTCTTCCATTCTTCTGTCTCCACTATAGTGGACATATTGCAATGTCCACTGTTCAGATTTGTTTGTCTTTAGTTACAGAAGAATCAGACACTTGGAAATGGAAATAGGTTTAATTATCTGAGCTTTCATATTGGTACTTCGATCCATCTTAGAGGCATAAGCATTTTAACAGAAATTTGAAATGGTCAAACTTTTACAATCAAGAATGTTCCATGGGCCACTGTATGACTGGCCAGTGTGTTACCATGGAGATCCATGGGACAAGGGTACAAAATAGACAAAAGGCTGTTTTCCTTGCAAACATACACTCCTCCAATTGATCTTTCCCCTCTCTCTTTTAAAATTTATTTTTATATTTTGTGGGAAGTGCTACGTAGTAGTATAGTGATTTTTCTGCTCAATCCTCAAATCAATCTTCCCAAATTCATTCAATGGGTCCAAATATACCAAAAGACAAACCAAAAGGCAAAAGTAGAGTTCTCCCCTCCCTCCCTTTATATCTATTGAGGTGTATGATTGCAGAGAAAATAATAAGCAGGGGGCAGATCAACATACCAATTCATAGAGGCAGGTCCAGTTTCCTAAGCCTCAATGACCTTATGTGCTATCTTACTGTCTGCATGACCAAGAATGTTTGTAGTTGAAAAGTTAAAAGAGTGATTGAACTGAAGGCTGTGTGCCACTACCAAGGATAGCGTGTCCTTGTGTTGAACCGCAGATGCATGTTTCCATAACCTTATGCAAGGCTTGTGACCTGTCTGGCTGTTGTAATTGTGGGTGCATATAGTTCACACCAAATTGTGGGTGCATATAGATCACATCCAATTGTTCACCAAGTTCCAAATGTTCCTTGCAATTCATGATCTGGCTGTGCAGAGTGGCCACTGGGTGGTGGACAACCCCAATCTTAAAATTCCATAAGATGTGGCATCCGAAATCTCTCTAATATATGGGATGGAGTACCAAGATGCCAGTTTCCCTCCTTTTCTGCCATTGCCAGTTCCTCCTTGATGATGACACAGGCACCTGCTGATGAAGGAATGAGGGTACCCATTCAGGTGGAACTGATAATATAGCATGCTTCTGTTGCCCTGGCCTCTTGGGTGCTGCAATGTGTTTGGATCCTCCCATAGAGGATGCACACACAGCTCTTCTTGTGTGCTAATGGGTGATTTACTGTTAAACTGAAGAATTTGTGTAGTGTTAGTGATTTTGCCAAAAACTGTGATATCTAAATACTCATCAGGATGTCTGCTGACAAGCACATCCAGAAAAGAGAGCCGTTGGTTAGTCTCTTGCTCACTGTAAAGTGAGTATCAGGAAAGACTGAACTGAATAGTTCATGGAAGCTCCTCACTGCATTCTTCTTAATGATAACAAAAGAATCATCAACATAGCTGCACAAAAAGATTAGAACAGAGATCTTAAAGGCACACACCTCCAGTTTTTGTAGGACAAGCTCAGCAATCGTACCTGAAATAGGTGAACCCATAGGAGTCCCTTTAATTTGTTCATAAAGTTTAATGTTAAAGGTGAAGAATATATATTGACAGATGTGAAAGAGCTGCATAATATGTTTTTCAAGAGGTGGTTACATCATCATAGGAATTATCTAGATAGTCCTTGAGAGTTTCACATGCCAACTCTGGTGGGATGGAAGTAAAAAGTGAGGTCACATCAAATAACCTCATCTGATGCTATCCGTTGCCCCCACAAAAGCATCAGAAACTGAACCACAGAATTAATCATGGTCTTTGAAGACTTAGGAATTTCAAATGACCAGCTAAGTATTTTGCTAGGTGAAACATAGAGCTCCTCCTTAACACCACAGTTGGCCTTCAAGGCACCTCAGGATTATGGTAGACCATAAAATCTAACCAAGGCTGATTCATTTGGATGCATTTGCAGCAAATCCATTTCTGAAATAATATTCTCCTACTTCAACTTAAAAAGGAAGGCATTAAGACAGATGGTCAAAGATCTTATCTCCATATCCTTTGCTGGACTATATGAAAGCTGGTCATTTAAAAGGGAAAGTGCCTTTGCAATATAGTCAAAACAATTCATGATAATCATAGAGCGCCCTTTATCAGATGGCAGGATAATGATGTCATTACGTGTTTTGAGGCTTAGCATGGTTTGTTATTCTAGTGGCCTGAGCATGCTTGCTTGTCTGTGCAGGCTCAGCATAGAGGACCTTCTGCTTAACCATGTGTTTGGACTCCACATTAACCTCAGCCCATTTCAAAATAGTTTCAAAGTCAAGAGTTGCTACAAAGTCTCTTAGAGTTGCATCACGCATATTGCAATTTGCTTCATGGTTAAGAAGTTGCAACTCGTGCATTAAGCAGTTTATGAGAGGTTGTGAACCCATTCTTATTAGTTTCTTGACTAAGGTTTTAACTTTAGCAACTTTGCTTCCAACAAAGTTTTTTCTTTGTCTGCTTTTCTTTGACGATAGCTGAAATAACTTCTCCTAAGTCCTTAACATGCTTCCCAAATCTTGCAGCACACTCCGCCTTGCAACTCATAATGACAGTTCAGTAAATGGCAGTCATTGATCAGATCTTTATCATCCATTTAGCAAAGGATTTTAACATGCATCTGGTCATTTCTGTGTTTACTGGAGCATGGTAGCAGACACACCTAGGAACCAATCCTTTGCGGAGGCACCAGTGCAGAAATTGTAACTGTTCAAAAGTGGTGGCTTCCTGTGTAACTGTAACTTCCCAGTTGTTGTTGTTTTTTTTGTCTTTCTTATCAACACTTGTTAAGTCTGGAATGTTATACAGTATGACAGGTACTTTTCTGTTTGAATTCTAAAACCCAGCACACTTTAGCTTCCTCATTTTCTATTGCTTCATCTATTTTGTGGTCCCTCCAGTTCTTGCTTGTAGGCAAATGGTATTTCTTCCGAATATTCCAATGCACCATTGTTGCTACTTTATCATGTCATAGTTTGTAGACAGTCTGTGCAATCTTCTTGCAGAACTTAGCTAGATGGGTCCACTGTTTCTTCAACTTCTTTGTAGAAGCTGCATTTGCTGTCTGTTGCTGCCTTCTCAAACCTAGCTTTGTATGCATTTGTTCATAAAGTTTGATCTTATGCATCCAGAATGAGTCCCTCTGTCTCTTTCAATTTTCTTGCTCTTAGCCATTTCCAGGTCTTGCTGTAATCTGCTTTGTCTATTTTTTATGCACTGGACATATAATACTTTGCCTTGCCATGTCTGTTTTCAATTCTTTATTTGGTTCTTCTTGTAGGCCAGTTTGGTCTTTCCAGTATTCAGTCAGCCTTAATAGTATACTAGCTTCAGTGCATCTTCTTCAATGTCCTTCAGATATTCTTCCAGTGACTTCAACTGTCTGTGTACTTGCAACTTTCATGCCCATCTCTGCTCCTTGGTAAGTAGAGTCTTCAATGTTGTTGTATGGATAAAGAGCATGATTCATTATGTTTTTGATCATCCCTTCTAGGATTTATACTTTTGCTATTAATTAACTTTGATGTTACTAATTAATCAATAGCCAGAGGAATTCCCAGAGTGGAGCAACTTTCACATCTTAACACTGTTAACCTCACTTTATTCTGGATGGGAAGGGCAGCTGAGTCATTTTTATGGAAATGCTAAGAAATCAGATCAAATTTGATCCAAATGGGACACACCAGATCTATAACCATTGTTAGCAAAACTGATTTATTGCTTTTAGCAAGATTACCTAAGAGATAGATGTTAAACATAGTTCTTAACTCCCCTACAGATCACTAGAAAGCAGCATTCAGTCTTCCTCAAAAGGTCTTTTTCACCTCCTATGGCCTTTTAGTGGCTGTGGACGTCTATTTCAATCTTTTATTAAAACCTGAAACAATTGAAAACATACAGACAATGTGGGCATATATTACAGCTAATTATTGCATGAGATGATCTTATATTCTACCACATAAACAGGTACTGATGTTGGATAACATAATTTAAATGGTTTCTATGCGGACTGTGCAAGGTATTAGATTTGAAAGCAAAAAGGTATTCCAGAATATGTGTGGTTATTGTTCCAGAGCACATTTTCTCCTTTGAATGCGTCACAGCCCTAGGTTTCATAAATGCTACCTGCATTCCCTTGCACATGTTGTCAGTGTATATATTAGATCTACAAACATTGTACATATACACACAAATACATATTTATAATGGGAAGATGAAATCAGATGTACAATATATGAACTAAATGAAATATAAGTTAAATGAATAGATTTTTATACCTATTAACATTTCCAGCCCTACAGTCATTAGTCATCTGAAATCTTATAGTTATAAGTATTCTAGTTTTGGTTAATAGAAAAGCTAAAGGCTCATATATGAAAAAAGGAAATAACTTTTATCATGAAACATTTCTACAAAGGATATCAACCTCTAAACCTGGACCTCTCCAGAAAGTAACTGAGTCAAGAAATGGCCTTAAAAATAGATAAGCATTACATTTAGTCCAAAGGATCAAAACCCTTAAGTAATATTGGAGTAATCACAAAAATTGATTTCCACTAAGATGAAACATTTACAGAAAATATATTTGCCTTTTGACCTCAGCTGAAAACTTTCTGACAAAAAGCATCCCAACTCATCCTAACTGCCCCTTGAATAAAGTGATTAACTGCAAACTGGCCAGGGGAACAGCCTGGTCAATGTCTTTATTTCTTAACATTTATTAAGAATTAAGTCTTTAATTGCAGTACTACTCACATTGACTTAAGTTCAATCAGTGGATCACAGCAGCAAAGTTTTTCACTGAGGCACAGCCTATAAATTAGATTATTTTTTAGAGGATATCTATAAGAATTATAGCATCTATGCAACCCAATTTGGATTTCCTAAAGAAGTTCTTTCCATCTGTATCATTCTATATTTGGTCCCTTCAGAGTAGGATAAGATTGGTATTTTCATGAATGGCCTCTTTATAGTTTTGAATCGAGCAAATTTTGAAAGCTGTAATTCCATTTCAGCCTGAGATATTTTTATTAAATTTCATCAAACCTTGCATTTCTTCAAAATGCACTAAAAAGGTACTGTATATGATAATAGCTGGAACAATTTTAAAAGTTTTTTTTAATTAGAATAGAAATCTTTATCTGTAAAAAGTAAATGAGATGTAAAATTCACTCTTACTTGAAAATCATTTCTGGACTATAGTTCTATACATAAAATTATGCCAAATCTCAGATTCGGTTTTACGGTTTGTATTTTAATCTGGCATATAATTTATACTGTATTTACTATACTGTTTCAAAGCATAATTCATTATTTAAAACATTCATTTGTTTATTGATTTAAGATTTTTTATCCCATCTTTTTTCATATACATCTCAAGGCAACTAACATACTTAATATTCTCTTCTTCTATTTTCCCCATCACAACAAAACTTGTGAGATGAATTGGGCTGAGGGAGAATGACTGGTCCAAAATTACCAGCAGTTTTTCATGCCTAAGGCAGGACTTTTTTTATTTTCCCTATTCCTGATTTCAGCAGTGCTAACCAAATATTTTTACAGTTGAATACAGATACAGTATGTCTTGACTAGAAATTGGGTATGAAATGCCTCGTATTACTCTATTGTTAATGGTCTGTTAACTATATCATATTTAGCACTGCTAGTTCTTTGAAATTTGTTGTTTATTCATCTGTATTTTATTGCTTCTACTTTTTTTCCTGCTTTACTATATTTTCTATATTCTTTTAATTGTGTGTTTGTATCAGCATAATTTGTGTCTTTTTTCCTGAATAAATAAACACACATAAAAATCTTCAGGGGTTCTTCCTTCCAGGGATCCTCTAAAGAACTTGGAGGAGTGCAAAAATGAATTGAGTAAAAAATTTTTTTCCATGCATATATGTCCCTTTATTTTTAGAAGTTTGTTCACTACATATATATCCCTTTTTCTGACTGAGAAGAAGTGCCAAAGTTTTATAAACATTCTGGTCAAACTTCTTTGAATCTGTGATACATCCTATTTATTTTGTTTCACTGACTTTTATATCATTAAAAACCTGATTGAGTCTAAGTGACCAAAAAAAAATTGATTGCATGTATGCATGATCATTTTAATTGGAAAATAAATAAATAAGTAGTATGCTGCAGTAATCAAGCTAAAACAGAATTAAAAGGTAGAGGATGTTTTCAGGGTAACAATCCAAGTAACAAGTAACAAACAGTGACAAGCCAAGCCATTTCTTCTCCAAGAAAACAAATGTACTTTATTTTATATTTCAGTCCCTAACACTTTTTGAAGTAACTAAATCTTCACCAGTTCCAACAAATTATGAGAAAAAGTTTTATCCTTCTTTTTTTATTTTCTTTTTTTCCATACACAATATAATTAGGCTGTAGTTTTAACTTATTCATTTATTTATAATTTTTCCTAAATAAAAATGAGAATAAATGTTTTTCCCTTCTTATCATCATAATAGCTTTAAATTTTTCACTGTCAAGAATGACAGGCTGTTATCTTTTTCACATAAAAAATATTTTTATTTGGAAGGTAAAGTCTGCACATCTTCAATCAAGAGAACCTTGTTCTTTGTATGATATCACATTTTCAGAGCAGTCATAGCAATGTAATTTTTTACCTGGAAAAATACTTTACATATTTACTGACATTGTAACTGCAGGGTGCACTCTATCAGCCTCATGGACGCTGATTGGGTACAGCTGAAAATGAGTATGAACCTCTTAGTTTCATTTGTTTCAATTCCAGAAAATAAGGGAGAGTTTTGGTATTGTTGGAAACCTATTGTTCGTAGCAAAAGTATTTCTTCCCTGCTGCTACAAAAGATTCAGTGCTGCACCTACAGCCCTAATCTAATGCCCAAAGTTAAACATGCTATTGGAACAGCAACGGCAGACTCTCAGAGAGCAATCACCATGGGATGTGTACTGATGATACTCAGATTTATATCTCCATCCCTGGTTACCCAAGTGATGCTGTCTCAGCCCTGACACAGTGTCTGAAGGCTGTATGAGTCTGGATGGGAGAAAACAGGCTTCAGTTAAACCCTGGCAAGACTGAGTGATTTTGGTATCTGGGGGTTCTGGATCTGGGACTTTAACATCTTTAAGTCTGGATGGGTGGCACTGCCCCAGTCAAATCCTATGCAATCTGGGGTTTCTCCTGGACTTGCAACTCCTGCTTGAAGAACAGGTGGCAGCTGCAGCTAGGAGGGCCTTTGCACATTGTGCACCAGTTGCATCCTTTCCTGGACCAGGAGTCCCTACGCTCAGTCACTCATGCCCTCATCATCTGTTTGTTGATGTTCTCTACGTGGGCTATCCTTGAAGGGCATCCAGAGGCTACAGCTGGTGCAGAATGTGGCTGAGTGGATGATTTTAGGGGGCTGGAAAATGGCCCATATAACACTTTTATTCCACAAGCTGCATTGGTTGCTGGTTTGTTTCCAGGTGCAATTCATGGTGCTGTTTTTGGCCTTTCAAGCCATTCATGGCATGGGACTGGGTTATCTGAGGAACTATCTCTCCCCAATAGGGATAATCTGTCCCACCAGAACTGGAAGAAGAGACCTCCTTTGGATCCTGTCAACTAAGGAATTTCAGCTGGTGGGGTCAAGAAGAAGAGCTTTTTCTGCTGTAGCTCTTGCTCTGTGGAACATCCTGCCTCCAGAGGTCTGCACCAACCCTTGCAGCCTTTCAGAAAGGCCTTAAGACCTGGCTCTGGCAGCTGGATACAATATATTGGAGGTGGTTAGTGGCTTAGTATTGTCCTCCTCCCATATAAGTATTTCTGCTCCTCCCCTCTCCATTTGGCTATTTTTTATTTAATGTTATAGTTTTAATCATTTTATCTGTTGCATTTTATGTTTTTACTGTGAGCTGCCAAGAGTCAATTCTGACTTTGGTGGCATATACATTTAATGAGTGAATGAATGAATGAATAAATAAATCATCTGATGTTAATAATCTAACATGAAACATATGAAGAGATCACCCAGTAATCTAATAAATTAGACCCATACTTAAATTACCTGGCAATGAAGAAAAACACGTATGTTGTGTTCTTTCTACTATACTACATGACTCATACCCATTCTAAATTGTTATCTAGAAAATAGTTTTTAACCATTGTTCCTCTTTTCTTTAAATGTAGGATTACCATAAATAATAATAAGTTTCTGGCATGGAGTAACTAATTAAAGGGCGGCCATAGCTCAATGATAAATTCCATAACTAACATGATTCATCTGGGAACATCTCAAATAAGGCAGCAAAAAATAAGATTCCTGTCTGAAAGTCTATCATACCATGCAGATTGAGGTCCCCTAATAGACAGCATTATTTTTCTCATGGATAACAGTGGGAAAAGTACAGCTCCCTATGCATATCAGGTCCCCTGCTCAATTTGATTGTATGTATGCATGATCATTTTAATTGAAAAATAAATAAATAAGTAGCATACTGCAGTAATCAACCTAAAACAGAATTAAAAGGTAGAGGATGTTTTCAGGGATTTTTTTAAAGGACACTAGAACTCAGTACAAAGGAAATAAAATCTAATAATGCCACAAATTATCTGGGAAAATGGCCCTCTGCCCAACTCTATTTTTAACACAAATTCATGATTAGATCTTTCATCTTTTCTAAATATTTTTACTCTTTATACAGAGCACAGCCAGAAGAAAAATATAACTTTGGGCAGACAACTTGTGATGGAATTGGATAGGAAAAAATATGTTGAGAACTGGAAAGAAATATGTAGTCCCACAGAACATTTCAACATGTTCATTATCACTAAATTCAGAGTAAGAGTAGAACATTATGAGAATTCCAGGGAGGGTTTAAAATACTTTATCACTTGTTATTAATAGATTATTTTAAACTGGCTATATTGTTGCTTTTTTATTTTGCTGTTTCTAAAGCTATCTTTTATGCAGTTTCAATATATTTAAATGGTATTTGTTTTGCTACTGATCACAGATGAATATTAAATCTAGCCAGGAAATCGTCTTGTGAATTAAAACTACATACATAAATAGAAGTGTAAAGTTTAAAAAAATGTTACATTTCTTGTTACCTTTCCTTCAGTAGCTCATGATCCCATACAGAAAATTATCATTTTCCCACATTTTTTTCCACAGCAGCCTTACAAGATAGGCTGGATTGAGAGATTGGCTCCAAATCATCTGGATAACTTCCCCAGATGAGAGCAAACTTCAGCCTTTATCTCCCCAGGCTACTTCAGCACTCCAACATTACCACTCATAAATCAAATGTTAAAAGAAAAAGAGATATAAATGATAAGATAAAATACAGTATTCCCAGTGACGAAGATGAGAGTTATGCCAGAGGTTCAACGATACTGCACAGGTCTCATCAGAGGAGCCAGACAAAGAGTGTCTCCCTCCTATAAAAATATGATGAGACGTAATTTACAGAAACCTATACCAGCTCAGTTGTAACCCAGGTCAACAAGGCCTGCACTAGAGTTTGGAGTTCCTGGACATCTGGTGAAAAATGGGCTACAGGACTCAGAACTGTTGACTGAGCAACCAGGACCAGCAGCTGCAGAACTACTGGAAGAAAAGTTGTCTACCCATTGAAGATATACAAATATTGAAAACAAAGAAATAATGTTCTGTTATTACAAGCCAATAATAACAAAAAGAACATACCACTTCTGGAAAGAACAACATCCAGAAACAGAAATAACAGAACAGAGGCTAGCAGATGAATGTTGATTTATAATAAGAAATAAAGTATTCACAGAAATAGAACTGAGAAAACTACAAAGCTCTGCTCAGGGCAAAGAAACCAAAGCCTTACCAGAAGTAGCTCAAATTGTAGAGGTAAACCAGAGGGAAGCAGCAGTAGAGGAAACTAGCTTAGATATTGAATCATTCCCAAATCAGGCACCCTCTCCTCCATCTTCTCAGGAAGAACAAAGCCATCTAACTAAAAAAAGGAACTGAAACGAAGAATAATTGAGTATGTAGAACAGCTCAAAAACAATAGAATAAGAATGCCTGCATTGAACCTTGTCCCCCCAAAAAACCTAGCACAAGTATTCAAAGATGCCAATACTATAATATCAAATATAAGAGCAGCTCACTGCAAGAAACAAACCAGCTAATGTACAACATGGCTGCAGTTATAAGTGAATATCTGGGATTCAAAATTAACAAAGAAGAAATAAAGCCAAAGATAATAAGATCAACAAGTTAAGATCAGATGCAAGCAAGCTAGAACAGATGAAAGAAAAGAAGCTGAAGAACAAGAAGACCAAAGAATACCTGAT
>JANHZU010001823.1:130186-135186 GCA_032468055.1 Acrochordus granulatus
CATTTAAGTAGCCTAAAATTATTTATTATAATTCAAGAACAACATTTTTGTTTTCTGTACTTCATCTCTCCCCTTTTCCCCCTCACTCTTCCTTCTTTTTTCCAGGAATTTTATGCAACTCTAAAGCAATAATAAAAAGATAAATATACTCCTCAGTTGGCAAGGCAATTAAAAAGCATGCTTCCTTCTTTACCCAACCTTTCCCTGCAACCATGTTTCTGATTCCAATTGCACTCCAATTTATGACAGAAGTAGTCTATATCAAGAATCTCAGGTGCACATCTGTGTCTCACTTCCATTATTAGTGAATGATTTGCTTTAATACGCATGAGGTGTGCAACAGAATAGACCTTCTTCTGTCCATTTCATTGAAAGCAGTACAGCTGTATATTTGGATGTGCCTTGCCTTTTTGCCTGCTCTTAAGATTTGCTTGCGGTTTTGTGTCAGTCTCCTAACCAGTACAAGGGAAAATGATATAATGATGTAATCATTAGAATGTTATATTAATACCATCTTGACAACAGAAAATTTATGATGGGTTCTGTATTGCAGATGCTTCTCAGATGACCCATTCTCCCTCTGAAAAGATGATCAGGTATGGAAAAAGTCCACATTTGACTTTAAGCAAGAGAGAGAGAGAAAGAGAGAGAAAAGCTCCACCTTTGTTTGTGATATTATTATATCATTGGCCACATTTCCGTTGCCCTCGGGAAGGATCCAATAGAATGTGGCTAAAAACGATTGCTTATTTAACTGTTGAATAATCTGAGTTCACTTCTTCCCCATTGCCATGTCCATTCCTTTTCTTTGTTTTGCCAAGCCAAACATATACTTGGCAACCTTTTAATTATATCTCTCCAAATGTACCTGCTGGCACTCACCTAGCCACTCAATTTCAGTGTTCACCCAAATTGTAACATTCATTTTCCCTGAATTTTCCAGAGATTTGAACAGCATGGACAGCTTGCTTTATTTCCAATGGGACACCATGGATATGTTTAACATCCACAGCTAATTCTGCCTTTTCTATGGCAGAGCTCAGACCACAGGACAACTTTGCACTGGTGCTGAAGCTGCTTCCCCCTTGTTATTCCCCAAAGGACATTTATTTGTAGCTCTTGATAGCTACAATTTATAGGAAGCAGGCTTTTACAGATATCTAGCTAGGTTATAATGATCTTGCCTATAAAGATTCGTATGCCTCCTAGAGCACAAATGGAAGTGAGGACAAATAAAATATTAAAATAAATAAATTCACAGAGAAGCTAAGTCAGAGAGAAATATTATACTGTTGCTTTCATAGAAAGCTAAACGAGGTTTCTGGAGATTCACAAGAGGTTCCATGCTTTACCCATATAGAATCATCACAATCTCATTGCCTGATGAGTCAAGCATTCAGCTTTTCACCTAAAAAGCAAATCAGAAAAAAAGAATAGGGAAAGATTTTCAAAAGCTATAATATATAATCATTTTATAACAATGAGAGGAAGTATTAGATACAATATTTCAGATCTCTGCAATGTGTTGATCATTCTATTTTTAAAACGATTTTTGTTCTTTTGACTTAGGCTGGACTTTAGTTCTTCTTTGAAGCAATTCAGCTGCTTGTGTTCTTTTTTTCTGCACTGCTCATCTATTTTTACTGCATTCTACTTTTTTTTTACTGATTTTGCGTAGATGACTATTTTCCTCAGCTAAAAACATTACAATTCTTTATAGTTGGTGGACTGGAAAACTTTGTTAGTAGATACATGATATGTGTTTATCAGTAAAAGTTTGTCTGAACATGGAAGTATCTGTTGTACTTTATATACTGGATTTGTATAGTATATACATTTGTATACACTTTAATTTTGTACAAGGTGGTGTACATAATGCTGTCTCCTCCTATTTTCCCCATAACAACCCTGTATGTGAGAGAGATTGACTAGCACCAAGTCACTCAATTGGCTTTCATGCCTTAGAGAAGATTAATAGTCATGGTCTCTCAGATTCTATTCCCATACTTTATGTACTATATCACACTGCTGTGTATGTTTAATTTAATTCACCAATATGAATTTTTACTACTGTTTAGAATCCCTGAGTAAATATATTCTACAAAGTGCCTTGAATTTTGATTATAATCTTGTAACAATGATCTACTCTGAGACTGCAATTCCAAATATATCTAGCTTCTAGATACTATGATGGATACTTTAATCAGCAGAACTGAAACAAAATGCAGCAATCAATTTAGCTGGTTTATAAATGGGAGAAGGGACCATGTCCCTTAATTAAACTAATTAATCAAAAGCATCTTATATTGTGTTTGAACATTTTTATTTTAACCAGTAGTATTGGTTCTGGCTAGTTTTGGGTAGGGATTTTCTCCTTGCTGCCATAGATCCCTTGACAGCTCATAGATGATGAAATTTAACAAGTTCCCTGGAATGTCACCCTACCCCCCCAACCCAAGCATTCCTAATCAGTAGAAATTAACTCACGCAATAGCTCATGAAGTCTTTCCAGAAAAGGAAGGAGCATCTGTTATTTTTGGGGTAGGAATAGGGTGTTCTTCTCTCCAAATCAAGTTTAAAAGGAACATTACAGTCATAAGAATCTTCTTGACTGAATTTGAGAAAAGAAAGAAATTTTGGCAATTGAAGTGCTCTCTTAAGAAATGAATTATTCAAAACCTTTGTGAACCAAAATTGATAACTGTATCACCTCACCAGAGAATGATCTCATTAAGAGTTCCTACAGGACTCATGATCAGTATTATTTGATGCAGGTTGTAGATTGCCTTATGATGTTAGGAAGAACATGAGATGCTCTGAAACAGAGGAACATTTTGTGTTGTTGCCCTGCTTGCTCTGCCACTGCTTCATTTTTCACCCCATCCCAACTCCATCCCAAACTGGCATGGAAGCTCTGGGTTATTTTTTCAAAACTTGAGGAAAAATACCTTCCCCAGCCAATGTGAATATAATGTAATTAGGAGGTTAAAAATGCTTCATTGGTCTTGAATCAGAGGCAGTTTTATTAATACAAATTATGAAAATAAATTTAGGTTGTGATACCATAGCTTATATATTTTAATCTACTGGACTTGCTTTTAAGTGGGCATGTATTGTATAGGATCCATGTGAGAAGTCTGAAATATAGTTATATTTCAGTGGATTCTGTTATGCTGAACATTGTAAATATTTGACAGATGCAATTTATTTAAATAAAAGAATGGTGAAAGTAAGTTTTACTTTTGTTGTACAAAATTGGTAAATTAAATTTCACTTTAAAAACTAATAAAGAGGCATCAGTTGTATCCAAGGAATGTTGAAAAAACAGAAACAATTTGTTCTAAATTTATAAATTATATTGTACTTTTTTAAGCAGCTGTTTGTCTGAGGAAGTTGAGCTATCTCATTTTTTAATTACTGCAAAAAGACAGATATGATTTAGCACTATTTTATTCAAATTAATCAAAATCTCGATGTCCCTTCTATTAGTAATAGAAACAGAAGCAGGCAACTTGGAGTGTTTATATTTTCAGAGATGTGCAACCATATTTCTCTGTCCCTGTAGGTTTGGCTTATTAAATTACATTTTTAGGCCAGATTTTCTCCACAGAAGCTTAAGGTGATTGTTGCCATTCCTACTGGGATTTTGATGTAACATTTACACTGTAACCAAAGATTTCTTTGCATCACACATGACCAAATATAATTACATCTAACTGACAGTGCCTTGTTCTATTTCAATTGTTAAAAATTGTGAATGGAGGCATTTCTATCTGCCTATACATTCCTCTTTCTTTCTTGTCACCTAGCATTCAACTCAAGGAATTCAAAAGCTTGCTATTCCTTGCAGCCGTTTGACCGATTCAATTGTAGTATTAGTTTTGAATTTGATAGAAATGACATGAATACAGTTATAATGACTTGTGTTTTAAAGAGCCTTTACGAGTATCTGCATAAGTGTCTGACAGCTAAAATAATAATTAAATTATTGGCAATAGAAATCTAACAAATGTGTTTTGTGAACTCAGTTCTGAGAAGCAATGAACAATGAAGTCAGACTGGGGACAAAGGCTAAGTTCTCTAGAAGCCTTCATCCATTGAGTTGATTGATTTTCAAGTCCCTTCTACTGGCTTATTTGTGGTTTAGCAATATTGATTTTGGAGAGCTCGAACATTTCAGCCAATTTTGTGTGCAAAGAAAATTGGTGAAACAGCACACTTCTGCTGCTAAATATCTTAGGGCTGAGAACGCAACAAATGCCTGCAAAGCCATTGTACTATGTCTTTATTTGTTGTTGATAGCATAAGAGTCAACTGAAGAGAGAAACTGATTGTACTGATAGGTACAGTGCTATGTCTGTTTTTTATGTACCAGCCATATACACTTCAAAGCAGACAAACTTTAACTTCAGTATGATTATGAAGAATCTATGTTTGATTGACTTTTACAGCTTTTAAGCCATGCATGACTCAGTTGATTAATCTGAAAATAATTTTAATACACTAATGTCAAAATGTTGATTTGCCAAACATACTCAGTCAAATACTTGAACATAAAATTTAAAAATCTGACCAATTGAACTGTTAAATTTAAATTTTTGTTAATTTTTTTTAATTTAATTGGATGGATCCATCAGTGGAACCACTAAAAAGTTTGCAAAGCCACTTCTGAAGTGTTAAGTTATATAGGAGATTTGATGTGGTATGGTTAAGGTTACATTCTATAAGAAGCGTTTCGGAAAATAATTACATGAATTATATAAGCATCTGCAAAATTAAAGGTTTCTACTCTACCCCTGACTCCTCTGAAATTATTGAAGTGTCCAAAACAGGATCTCAATGTGGCAGCCAACTTAATCTGGCATTGGCTGTGATAGGCCGTATACACTGTCTAGGTATTTTGTTTATTTTGCCATCTCTCCTATAAATCCTCAGAACCTACCACATTTCTAATGTTACAAAAAGAGCAATTGTTAAATCCATTAGTAGTAATAAAACTG
>JANHZU010001823.1:140186-142386 GCA_032468055.1 Acrochordus granulatus
GTTAGCTTAAAGCGAGTATGAATGTAGGGCAGGCCAGCAAAACTGAATTTGTACATAATCTATCCCCTAGATATTGTGCAAGAAGATCAATGTTAGTCTATAATGGCAAAAAATCAATAACATTCTAGTCACACCTTTTCTGACGAACAAAAAACATAAGCAGACGCATACAGTGGCAACATTGTATGTATCAAGTTTTAAATTTAATGAGATGGGAAGGATACAAGAGGAAGACATGTTGGCTATGCAAATATTGTTTACATATGAGATGGATTGCAAGCACCTTATCAATTGTAATGTATTAAAAGTATCAGTCATATTTGGTAAGACCTTTTAAAGTATGTGAGTTCAGTGAGCTCTCACTCAATGGTGCTGTTAAAACCTTGTTTTTCCAAAATGATCATTTGGATGTCTGCTCCAGAGTGTCCTGAGACCCTGAAATGCTCTGGTATTACTTTTTTTTGGTTCATGATGTCCTAATGACATCCCCTAATTTTAAGTCTTTTATCTTATTAAGACAATAGTTTTTATATACTTCTGGCTTGCTTATCTTTGAATCTTCTTGAAAGAACTTCCTTCTGTCTATATGCTTTTAGGCTGTGTTCAGGTCTCTTGCATCTGATTGATATTTTTTGCTTAACCAAAAGCTGGGTGACACATTTCTAAGGAGTTGTATTTGTTTCAGCATTACATAGCATTTCTTGCCTTGGTCAACTTGACTTTCTTTTCTTTTGTGATAAAGATGTCATCTTTTTTATTTTTTTCACTTTTTTTCATAACTTCCTGACATTGTTTTGTTGACATATGTTCCAATCACTTTTCCAACTTCATCTCTGTCTGACTTTGGAGATCATCTTACTTTGTTCATATGCCATTAGCAGATTTAGCTTTGCTCTTGTTCTTTTTGTGTGATTTCTGGAAACCTTTAAAAATTCTGCTTATTTGCCATTCACACACACTCACAAGATTAACGTCAGTGTTATGAAGTAGACTAGGCACAACCCAGTGAGATAATTCTACTTTATTCAAGGGTTACATTAACAGAAACTTGCAAGTCTGAAAATACTTCTCTCCTCCTCTTTAAAGCCCCAAATCTAATGGATGTCGCTTCTGAACCTCTTGCCCTACCCAAATGCTGTGGGCTCAGCTACCTGTTATCTGACTATTCCCTTGGTTGTGTCTCTTGCTCTGTCTCCCAAGGTCATTCTCATATACCATTACATATAGTGGCCAAAAAACTATGCAAAGAAGTCCACTAGTTTCCCTGTAGGTGATTTTCAGAGGCAGTTACACTGCCATCAAAGCTAATAGCCATTGATTCCCATGATTTCCATGAACAAAATGGCCATGTACACTGAAATGATGATGTAGAAATCATTGTTTTTACTATTGTTAGTTGTAACACACGTGAATCAATGTGAATGGTTAGACATGTTATATAATGTATCCCAAACCACTATATTTCACCACAAATGTAACTCTAGACAGGCTGAAAACACTTAAAAAAATCCATATGTCAAATCTTCAGAAAAGATGTGAGGGATTTGCAGCGTTTCCCCTTTGGGGCTACTAAGACTTAAAAACAATGATAACCTGCTGAAACCAATCTTCTTACTGAAAGATGGGATTAAGAGGCAATGTTGAGAGTGTCAGTCACTAAAATGGTTGACTTAACACTGCATGATACCACTTTGCCCCAAAGTGAAAAGTGGTATTTTTATGCCAAGCTTAGCCAACAGGACAATGAGTTAAGAAAACTTTGGAGCTACAGAAAGGAAATTGGTAAATTATTGAGCTCCTGACACAAGAAAAGTTACTCATCTGAGGAAGGAGATTGGCTAGGAATATAAAATTTCTGCACAGACTAAAAAAGTAATGAAAAGAAGAAGCATATTTGTGGATGTCTCACCAATACTACTACTATTACTAATCACTAATGCTGTTATAAAAATACTATATGGAATGTGAAAAAATTGACTTTCCAGATAAGGGAGGCCAAGTGGTATATATGTTTTCATCCTCCTGAATAACCTATGAAAATCTGATTTTCTTTTATATGTCCTTCAATACTGAACTTCTCTTAGATAAAAATTTTCAGGAAGACTTGATATGTACTATGTAGTATATCGCAACAAAGTTTAAAAAACAGGCATCTGGACTGGATTTTCTCAAGTAGAAGACGTTTCACCTTTTATCCAAA
>JANHZU010001823.1:152055-163114 GCA_032468055.1 Acrochordus granulatus
GTCCACCAGGATTGCTAACATTTTGTGCTTTAAGGATGGATAGGGGAGGGCTTAGAAAGTACTTCCTAAGTACTCCATTCAGTAGCAAGAAAATTGTGATATGTCAGATAAAAATTACAAAACTCTATCCACCAAATGGTGCTCTTTTCATATATCATCCAGTCCTGAGTGTAAATTGAAAGTAATGCTCAGAAAAGAAAGCAATGTACATTATTTACACTGTTGTCCAAAATTTTATTTTCCTCAGAAATTCAGAGTAGTCTTAGCTTCAAGTAAGAATCAATGTGCGTTTTAGTTTGAAAGATCTTTCAAAGTTTTGGGAATATTCTGCTCAGCTCTTTATTTGGTGGCTAATATTGTAACAGCAGGAAAGAGGTAGTGGAGGCAGGATTTTCATTCCCAACTCTGAATTTTTTAAAGGTACTGTATGTTAAGTCCATCAAAACTTGTTTTGTTAGCCATTTATAAAATAAAAATCAGCAGAAAATTATGTTAAATCATTATTACTGCTTTGTATTCAAATTTGGTTTGCAGTCCTGGCTAACTCAGTGGTCTACATTCTCCTTATAAGTCATAATTCTCCACTTCTGTTTCATGTAATTTTGGACCTCATAGTTAAAGACAACTGACCCAAAATCCATATGGATTTTTTTTTCCTCTTGACTTTCATTGGGCAACTTATTGTTAAGGTGTGAAATTGCTTCAGGTCCATTCCAATATCCAACATGGAATCTCATTGGGTGACTGAGTCCATTGCTAACTCTTGGCCTAAAGTTCCTTATAGGGTTTTATGGGAGGAAAATTAGGGTTTTATGGGAGGAGTTCAATATATGAACTCTTGGAGAAAGGAAGGAGAAGGAATGAAGTCACAGTGTTACTAATTCAGATATTATTTCATATAGAGAGATTTTAATTAACTCCATGCTCAAGCTTGCGTTAGCTAACTGGTTTGTTGTAATTGGAGTTTAAATTTAAGAACTGGGAAAAAGTAAGCAACAAATAAGTCTCATTTTGGGCTCTTACGAGATGATATCAATTCTACTCAGCAGTTGAATCCAAATTCCTAGATAACAATGTGGCCTCTTCAATCAAAAAGTATGTTAAAATAGGCTATACTTTCTCTATGGCTTTTGGATAGCAATCACCAGATAATTTCATTTAGATGAATTATTCCTCCAAACTGATCTTTTCCCCAAACCATAGAGTCAGTATCATGACTCATGAAAACTAAGGGCTTAACCAAAATGTGGATTTTATACATCTCAGATAATCTCTGTAGCTCTGAGCTTTTGGTTAACACTAACTGCAACTTCAGAAAGGAACAAATTATTGATTAATAACCATCTCAAGTGACCCAAATTCCTATCCTGCTGGACCCTTCTGTTTTCTCTTTCACTTCATACAAGTTCAGATTGATTGGGACAACAGCAGACAGGGAGGATAGCTTAAGAAGAAGGCCTTTTCTTCCTGCCATCTTTTTTTACTTGTTGCCTTAGGGAGAAATATATGTCCTCTGGGCCACTAGATGCAGAAAGTATGTTTCTACTAGGGAGGAATAGCTGGAAGAACTAACTTTGAACCAAACTAATATAAACAAATTTTCAGGAGAGGTTTTTGTTCGTTTTTATAAGATTGCTCACCTCGACCCAATACTTTGCATTTTATCAAACCATTTGATATCCCAGTAAAACAAATTAGTCTAGCAGAGAAATCTGTCACAAGATATTCTCCCATTTACTACCTTATTGCACTGAATTAAGGCAGTAACAGTCCCTTCAGAAACACATTGAGCCGAACAAAATTTTAAAAAAAACATTTGCAAGATTAAACACTAATAAGCTATAATTATATGCACTGTGCTGAGAGCAAAGATGAACATGAACAAAAGGACTATTACACTTCAACAATAAAGGTATTTAAGAACATCCTATGACTGCAATACAACCAACTGTAGTTTAAAAATTATCAACAGAGTGCAATGCATTGTCACATAAAAAGGCTGTATGATACAACCTTTTCAGCATAATGGCATTTATCTGTTGCAACACCCAATTTGTAATTTAAGAAAATCTAAGTAGGTAGTTATGTTCCATTTTAGGCAGAGGTCACATTTCATGACATTCAGACCAAAAATGTTTGCTTGCTCCAAGGATGTTCATTTCTGATATCAGAGTAATGTGCCACATCTGAAGGGATGGCAAAAACAGAGGAAGAATTTAGAAGACTTCAGAACTGGAATTCTATTTTCCTAAAATCTGAAAGATGTTGGGAATCTGTACCCAAGAGAAGGGGGAAAATGAGAGAGAGAGAGAGAGAGAGAAGGCAATAGTAGGGAGTCTCAGCAGAGCCAGAAACAGAACACTGTGGCAAAAATATTGCATTTGGAAAATATCATTAATTAATTTGCCATTTTTTTTCTAGAAAACAATATCATTTGACCAAAAGTAAGATTTCACACAAATGTATAGTTTCTCCCAGTGCAGGGGCCTCGACAGCTTTTCCCCACTTCCCTACTCCGTGCTAAGATTCCAACTTGCACAATTCCTGGTAACAAAACTGCATCACAATATAATGAAAAGATTTAAAAAACAAGATAATTGTTTTGGAACAATTTAACTTTTGCAAAAGAATAGAAATTTTCTCCTGTGGGAGCAGACATGATGCAATCTACCTTTTGGGATAAACCTAATTATAAATTTACTGTGTATCTAGAATTGGGTGAAGGCCTTCTGAAAATAAATAAAAAAATCTTTAAGAAAAATGTATGACTCACATAGTTTGTATTAACTTGAAGAAGTAAATGGCCAACAAAATAATGCTTTTGTTTGTTTACTTAAGTTATTTACTAACAACAAAAAGCTTGAAGAGGTTAACACAATATCAATGTTTACATCAAATGCATAGATGAATAATGTAGGGATGTAATTAGTTTATGGTTCACTGAAATGTGCAAATCTAAATTTTATTAATTGAGTAAACTATTATTGTTGTGGATCTGAATTGGAGGACAGTGACAGAACAATCAGGGGGCCAAACAATTCCCTTCAAAAAAATCTTATTACCAAAAATAGAGATTTCCCTATCATAGAAGCTATTTTTTAGAATTAGAAATTATTTTTACTTTTGTTCTTTATCATTTTACCTTAATCTTTTTGATTCAATATGCCAAAAGCCCTCAGATCTTGGCTATATCGTCAGGACTGGAACTCCCAAACAACCAGTGATTTGTTCAGATGACTCCATTGTTTGAGGCAGCCATTTTTATCCTCCCTCTCCTGTGATTTATATTTTTTGCTTTTATGATATTTACTAATCAGATTTTTTTTATGTTGGTTTTATTGTTTTTGTTAGATTGTTGTTCACCGCCCAGAGTCTCCTTTGATGAGATGGGCGGCTATCTAAATTTGATAAATAAATAACATCTACTTTCTTTACAAGTCTGTCTATCATTCTACAATATATGGTTCTGGATTCTATATTTAATCTTCCTATATAGAATCCACTGACATACATAGTAGAAGTTTCATTTTTATTCCCATTTAAACTTACTTCTTTTCATTTTTATTCCCATTTAAACTTACCTCTTTCTTAACCCATCTATACCCAACTGACTACATGCTAGATGGAGGGCTGGGATTATCGTCTTCTTCACTACTTCTCAAAGGCTACAGCTCCTCCTCAAGAGGCAGTGATGGTTGTTGCCATTCAGGATTACCTCCTGCTAAATTCTTCCCTTTTCCATACCTAGAGTTCAGCCTTCTGGGATTCTTCTGGTTGTCATCATCCATCACTATTATTAAGCTTCAGGATGGCTGAAGTCAGTTATAGCACCACGAATATCATTGTCTCACTGGCATTTCTGTGATAACTGATCTGGCTGGTATTTTGTTCTGCTCCTGTTCAGTTCTGGGGCTTGTCAGCTGTTCTTGTCAGGATGTTCCTGGTCTGCTGATGATCCCACAAATTCCTGTTCTCAATCTTGGCTTGGTTCCAGTGCCTTCAACTCTTTTCTCTTCCTTCTTCAGTTTCTTTCTTTTCCATTGCTAACATTGTTCCTCTTTTTTTCACTGCCACACTTCCTTCTTCAGCCAACTCTTTTTTAAAAGGGAAACATGTACTGACTGTTCATTTTTGAAATGAATCCATATTAATTGAGAATCCATTCATTGTTTCCTTATTTCTTCTTTAGTTATCACACGATCTTCTTACATAATCCATTACTTCTGCATTCAACTTACTTTTGTCTTTCTCTTGACATACCCACCTCTCCCTTACATTATTTATTTATTTAACAAATTTATATAGCTGCTCATCTCACAGAATATGATCCCAAATTATATACAATCCTTAAAAACAATAAATATCATAAATCACTAAGTGAAAAAAGATAAAAACTGAAGATAGCAGGAAAGACAACCATCACTTAACATCACATAACCATCTTGCTGGTTCACCAAGGGATCCCAGAGTTTCCCAAGGTTGTTTGGGGGGGAAACCATATTTCCAGAAGGCATGTAAGGAAGTGACCCAATCTCACCTTAATAGGTGTGATGTTCCATAGGGCAGGAGCCACAGCACAAAAGGCATGCAACCTGGATTCTGCCATTTGTAATACCTTAGTAAATGGGACTGCAGCATATCCCTCATGCTTGATATGATAGGATGGGTAGACATAACTGGGAAGAGGTGGTCACTCATATAACCTAGTCCCATGCCATAGGACTTTGAAGTTGAAAAGGAGCAAATTGAATGCATCAAGAAAGAAATTGGTACCCCTGATTGCACACCAGGACTATTTGGGTCACTGTCACCACATCCAGCACCAAAGATGCTGAATATAGGTAAAAGCCTATATTCAGAAAACCCCAAAACCCAGAACCATCCAATTTGCCAGGGTTCAGCTGAATCCTATTGTTCTCCATTCTGACCACAACAGCTTCCAGGCACTGAGACAGGTCATCAACAACATCACTTAATTTGCCCAGGGTAAAGATATAAAAGAGAGTATCATTAGTATACCAATAATACCTCACCCAGTGATGATGGATGATCTCAGCCAATGGCTTCATGCAGATTTAAATAGGAGTGGAGAATACCAAAACTTGCAAAACCCACTAGTCATCAACACTGACTAGTACTGGCCCCAAGAAAAGAAGCAGATCAGCACAATACTGTGGAACCCACTCCCAATGGGCAGAGCCAATCCAAGATATCCATCTTGGTCAATCACATTGAAAGCCACTGAGAGGTCAAGAAGAGCAAGGGCAGATGCACAAATCTTATACAGTTCTTGCCAGAGATAATCCAAAAATACAACCAATCCCATGTCCATCTTGTACCCAGACCTGAATCTTTACAGAAAGTTTCCAGATAATTCACTTCGTCCTGGGCCTGCTGATGATGCTGCACAACCACCTTCACCACAACCCCACCCCCAAAACAAGACTAGGCATCTGTGAGCCCTTCAGGGTAATTGGGAACATAACTAGATGAGTTAAATCTACTTTATTAGAAAGCTACATTAACAGAATCTGGCAAGTCTGAAGTAACAAACTTCCCATGCCACTCTTAACTATCTAATCAATGAGGCAGATCCTTCCTAAGTTTCTTATTCCAATCATTCAGTGGGCTGAATGATTGTGGGCTACTCCTTCTTTTGTCTGATTGTCCCCTTGGCAGCATCTCTCATCATCCAAGGTCATCCACAAATTCCATTACAGCACCAAATGAAAATTGTCCATCACAGTTGGACTCAGTGATGGCTTCTTGAGGAGGGGGTGAAGAAATGATGGAACAACCCATTCTCTCAAAGGAATGCTCAGTAGGATCCAGCCACATGAGATCCTCCAGGTAGCCTTAACTAGTCAGGAGGGACATGAATCTAAGAAGCAGGTGGCTGAACTGCCATGACTTAGGATAAGACTCTATCCACTTCCTCACGTCCAACAGGATCAAGCTATTCCCAGATAATAGGACAAGACTTTGTCCTGGACACCTGTACTGGATCTGAATTAAAGCTGGAATCCAACTTGGAATAAATCCAAGAAATGTTATTCATCAGATGCTCTGCACATTCTTCTGCATGGCCTTGCAAGTAAACCTCTGAATCCTCTTTTCCCAGGAGGGTTTGTGTCACCTTAAACAATAACAGGAACAATAATGCCCCCACTCGGCATTCTCCGGGCAATGGTGATGTCATCAGCTAATCCTCTCAAACATGGAAACATGGAAAAAAAGTTGGCTAACTGAAAATGCAATAAGGACAGTGAAGCATTGATGATTTGCCACCCTTACCAAGATTTTCCATCAAGTTCATACTGCATCAACCCACCAGCAGTGCTCTAGAGGTCTCTTCTCTCATTTTATCTCCTAAGCTACTCTGTAAACCAGAGAGAAAGACAGGATCAAAAAGAGGGAAACTGTTGCATGGATGTGATCTGATTAAAGCCTCAGTTGCCCTTTCGTTCCAGAAAGACATAGGTTGTCCATGCAGCAGATTGTCAGGAATAACTCTTAGCTCCCTCTGAAACTCATCTAGGACCATTAGTCATTGGGGCCTGACCAATCTAATGGGTCTTGCCTCCTTGAAATAGGGGTAGTGGCAGATAATCTCATAAGTAACAGGATATGACAGGATATGACCATGACAGAGAAATTACTGAAAGCTCCTTCAATTCCAGGTCACTGTTCTGACAAGAATGTCAGATCAGGAGTATGACCACTGTCCCTAGTCAGACTCTGGAGATGCCCATGGTTGTCAAGGTGTCTAAGAATTCTTGAACTATCTCAGACCTCATTCCCAGAGAAGGGAAACTGAAGTCTCCCAGAACCATAAGGCTGAGAAACTTCCCTGCCAACTTGGAGACTGAGTCAAGGAACTCAGGTGGAGAGATTACTATGCAGCAGAGAAGTCAGTACAGTAACAACAATCCTACTAATACCTAGGTCCCAACTTGAGGAATAGTCACATCAAGCAACTTGTGGAGCAGCAGCCCTGAAAGTCACGAGAGGTTCCCAGATGACAACTGCCACAAACCTACCCCTGCCATAGTCACAATTAGTGCCACACCTGGGCACATATTTGAGAAAGGAAGCCCACTCTCCCAAAACCCAGCCAGGTGTCAGTAATACACACCAGTTTTGCTCTCTTATCTGTGATTATATCACAAATGAGGGAGGCTTTATAACAGACTATTTAGCAGCAGCAGTTAAAAGCAAGGACCTCTGAAGATCTGCTGACTGAGAAAAGGGGAGAAAAGGGCAGGAAAAACCTGGAAATACAGGACTGGAACAAGACATTGGGCCTGCCTTCCCTGGGAGTGGCCCATCTCAGTCTCCCATCATATTTTCCCAAACCTTCACTACCATGACATTCCTACCTTCACCAAATCCTGCTGAAGCTCCTATTATACCTCCCTATGCCTTTTGGTTCCCAAAACAGGGGATTCCCAACGAGCCAACAAGAATTCCAAACGAGCAGAGAACAGAGTCCCCTAACTCTATAGCATAAGCTGTCAGAGGCTCAGGGCAACTTTAAAACCCACCACTCCTATGAAAATAACAATCAATGCCCTGCATACACCAGCTGCTTTCTATCTTAACCATTTTTAACCATATCTTCCAGATATCCCCGAAATGCCCTTATTCTATCTCTAATTCATATATGTTTTAATGACCTCAGAATTCTGGCTTACACATCCTTTTCCCAGCATAAAACAACAAAAAACAACTTTACAATTATCCATCAGAGTTCTGTAAGTTGCTTTTCCAGGCACACGTACAATCAAATTCCTCTATTATTTTTGCATTTACTCTCTTTATCTTTTCCTTTCTATGGAGAATAATTGTAAAATTATTCCAACTGTAAAGCTGAAATGCAATATTTACATATATATTACACAAGTTACACAACCTGTTGATAAGCGAGCGACATTCATATTTTATTATTTCTCCAGTTACACCATCTATACCTGCAGCCTTATTATTTTCTAATGTTCTATCAACATGCATGTCTTATTAAACAATTCATCTATACATTCCTTGGTATCATAATGAAAAAGTAGTGATGCAATTATTTCCCAGAAAAGTATTCACGATTTTTAAAATCTGTCTTTAATGATGGCCATAATAAATTATTATCATCTATAAGATGATGGATTTTGAAAGAGATCGGGGCCTTTAATTGCATTCTATTTTCACTACTTTATTTTTTCTCTTGTTTATAATGGTTATAAGCAGAGCATTTAAAACAAAAAAGAAGTATCTTCATGTAGAAACATTTTTGTTTGTTTGTTTTCTAGATGTGTTGCAAACTAAAAAAAATTAGACAGGTGATAAAATATAATAATTAGCACAAGAAAACAGTATGTAAATCACAATCACAACCTAGTATAAGCAATTAAAATGTAGAAAATGAAGCTACTGAAGTGTTTCTCATTTTGTCCAGCAGCCTGCAAGGGTACCAGTTCTGATCATCCACTGCTTCATGTGAGTTACAAAGGTCAGATCAGTTATCTCAGTCTATATCTTCAAAAAAGAACAAAGATGATAAATAAGAAGGGTGATGATATCAAAACTATGAGAAATGTTTATGCTGCAATTGTCACAGAATCTCTCACAGCCCAGTCTTTTGGAACTGTTGTCTGAGAAGGAAATGAACCACTATAAAACACAACATTAGCTCCCAGCTGAAATAGCTGGCCCCAAGAATACCCTGGTTAATAGTACAGAAAGTCACATACCAATATGTAAAGAGTTTTAACAACAAATTTCACATTCCTACAAGTTAAAAATCATCATCAGCATGATACAGAATAAAATTCCTTCAGAGTTCTTTTTAAAACCAGCCAGAATAAGACTGTGTGCATTTCATTATTAGTACAAATGCTGAGAATTTAAAGAGGCCCGAGTTAGCTTTCATATTTATTTTCATGAACATTACAATATAAGAGATGCTTCAGTTTCCTGATAGAATTATAGAAATTTGTATTAGATTCAATATAATTTTATTGAGAAAAGCCACAACCTTACCTCATGACAATGACTAAGCCACAGCTTGCTTGAGTCTCATCTAAATAAGTATCTAGATTTCATATCAGTCACAAGTTACAGTTTAGTCCACGATTAAGAACTGCCATAATGAACATCTTCTAATGAGAAATTAGAAGAATAATTACCCTAATGAACATTTTCGAATGAAAGTTTCAGTTTGATTCAGACTGATTAAAGGCATCAATCTGAATTAGATATTTTCAAATGGATTTAGATAGATATGAAAATATGATCCAAATAGTCAATAAATGTTTTAGTTTTGCACTGTCTCAAAGATGAAAAGTTTGCTTCCATAAATAGAAAGGTGTGTCTGTGTGTTTGGGGGGGCAGGGATTAAGCATATGATAGTGACATGAATAGTTAGCCAATGAGTTTATCATTTCCATGCACCATGGCTATCAGAGTGGTTGGAAAAGACCTGCTCCCCTGTTTATGACTCCTTTTCCCACCATGAATTATTGTGGAAGATTTGCTTGGCAGGAGAAGGAGAGAGAGAAACCCTCAACGATTTTTGTGTGTGTGAGTGGCTCTGAAAGTGGCTTTGAAACCATTTTTGCTGTTAGACTATCACATGTAAAAGACCATTTTTTAAACACACCCTTTTTTACATTTGCAATATCGGGAGCAGATATATTCTCACTCTTACACAAGTAATACACAACATTTCATAGTCAGTGACTCATACAATCAACTCAAAACAGCAACAGGTTTCTATTTTTAGTAGAAATGTATTTTAAAATAGTTTTTGGAAGTGGATATTTTTACATCAGAGTAGAAAACTTACTGTGATAGCTTAGCACAAATGTTTCATAGTTCTTTGATGAACAATTTTGCTATCTTTCTTAAAAGATGTATAGAAAAATATTTTTTTTAAAGAATTAATATGGTAAAACCCTGGAAACCATCTGACCGAAACTTTGCACAGCTTAGTAGACAAGTAACTGGAGCATCTTTGGGAATCACATCCCAAATGCTACTGAGCTCTATTAGTTATCCTTTCCAAATGTGTCTCATCTGCCAATTTGATAAGCATTTCCTCTGCCTGTTTATCCAAATAATTAATAACAATATTGGAAAGTAGACAAAAGGTTGAACCTTGCACTCTCCCTGCTTACTTAATGTGCCTTTCCCTTTTAAAGAAGGACCATTATGGAGAATTTTTTTGAGATGAGCCTGAACCTACTTCATTCTCAAACCATCCAACCCATATTTAACTAACTTGTTAATCAGAATATCACAAGACTGTTTTCAAATGCTCTGCTGAAATCAAGATATATTATGTCTATAGCATTTCTGAGATTTATTAAGGGAGTTACCCAAACAAAACTAAAGTTAATTGTACCCCACTCAGAATTGCTCTGTGAGGGAGATGAGTGGTCTCCAAATTTGACAAATAAATAAATAAATTGACAATACTTACTCATGACAAATACATGCTGTTGGCAATTATTCCTCTGGTTTTAAGGTGCCTAAATATTTTTCTGATCTGCTTTAGAATTTCCCCAGGTATCAGCATCATACAGACTGGTCTTTAATTCACTAGATATTATTTTCACTTGTTTTGGAAAATAGGAATATTTTCTCTCTTCCAGTCATCGAGAACTTCTTCAGTTTTCCATTTTTTTCTAGGGAATAGTTTCTCAATAACATTTCTGGTAAATATTGATTCAAACATCTGTATGGATAAAAGGCTGTTAAATCCCTCTTCTTTAATATATTATATATTTTCTGTGTATTAGAATTCTTCATAATTGTTAATTCTTGAATAATTGATTGCTATGTTAGAAGTTAATGCTTAATAAACTGCTAGTTACACTTGATCTTAGCCAAAAGATTAAGAAGTTTAATGAATTGTTTGTTGATATAATGGACTGGAAGTATTTCAAGTAATACAAAACATAAAAAAGAAAGTAATTGCACTTTTTAAGTCGCAACAAAAGTTTAAAAAAGCAGGCATCTGGATTGGATTTTTCAAGTAGAAGACATTTCACCTTTTATCCAAAAGGCT
>JANHZU010001823.1:192390-205229 GCA_032468055.1 Acrochordus granulatus
GGAAAGTCGGAAGATCCGTTCCACACCCCCAAGAATATTCACAAAAAAAAATCATTTTCAATGGAATTTGATGTAGAAATGATTGTCCCTGACATCTGAAACAAGTAATGATTAACACACAATATAAAGCAGAAATAGAACAAACTAACCAGCACTTTTGGATCTGCTTTGAGGCAGGTTCTGTTTGGCCTTGGCTGCTGCTAGGTTAGCTGCTATCTGGTGCCCCCTGCTGGCTCAGAGGATGCACTGCTGCCGCCACTTGAGGCAAAAGGGCCTTTTCCCTCAGCAATGTCTCACAGTACAGCACATGGACGGTAATGGAGTAAACTGCACATGGCAGCATTGGCAGAACTCTTGTGTGGTTGCTGCCTGAACAGGAAATACTGAGCATGCTGACTGATGACGCATAAGCTATCGCGCAGAGTTTGCTCATCTTGTGAGTCGTCACTCATCTAGCAGAACGTCCTTTGTTGATTTTTTGCTCATCTTGTGAGGTGCTCATCTTGTGAGGTTCCACTGCATTTTATTTTTTCCCATTTCATCATGATTCCTGCAATAGGATTTGTTTTTCTCAGGTTCCTATATTGGAATGATATTTTCACTATGCTATCTGATACATCCCTGAGATCCTTAAGAGCAGCTCAACCTTATCTGGATATACAGTCAATACAACATGTGTCAGAACGCATCAAGGTCATGATATATTGGAGCTTGTCCTTATTATGTAGACTTTGAGCTGCACAAGTGGAATATAGGTACATTGCCTTTATTGAGGTGGAATTAAAATATTTAAAAGACTTCCATGGTATAGAATAGGTGCTGGAATATTCTCTTTGGAATATTCTCTATTGGAATATTCCAATATTTTTTTCTTTTATACTTGCTTCCATTAAAACGCATTTGCTATTTAATATATATGCTCCTGGATTCTTTTCAGCAATCAACCTATTATGTTACATGGCAGTTGTATTCCACTGACATTACATCTAGGCATAGATCACCAAAGGGTGGAAAAACATATTTGCCACAAGGATATTGTAATTTTAACCTCCAATTACATGAAACCTTTAGTGAGTTCAGAACTATACTGGAGCTCTGCCATTCACTTCTTTCCTTCACAAAACTGTGATGCACAATTTACTGTTGAAATACATAATTTTGTTTATTTGTTTATGTTATAATTTATTTACTGTTGTCTTGCAAGAATACTGAGAGCTGCTGTACCAGAGTCAAATTCCTTGCATGTCTTCTGAGAGTCTTCTGATTTCAGCAGTATATAAATCCAATAAATAAATAAAATATCTAACCATGCTTCGCCAATAACAGAAGGTTAAAAAAGCAGTAGCAAAGCACTAAAAGACATGTAACAGAGAGGAAGCTGGTAAACCAGCAAGCCAAAAACTTCCTGCAACAGGAAAATCTGTCCCAGTTTTCCCCAATCTGTTATTTCCAGAGAGGTAGACAGTCCTCCTAACAGATGTATAAAACCAAATAAACAGAACCCAAGAGTCTTTTAAATACAGTTCAAATGCCAAAAACAATGCACAATGCGATATTTCTGTTATCTGGTGATACCAAAGTTTGTGCAGTGGTCCCATATTTCTCTTCTTTGAAAAAAAATGGGGGGGCTTTTTTGTTGACCATTAATTGACAGCAAAGCTCATGTGCAAGTTGTCAGTTACATTGAACCTTAAGATTTTCTCACACATTTAGATAGTTACATTATTATCCAAATACCATGTTGTCAGCTTTCATACTGGATTAAAGTGCTGGGTTTATTATGGGTGTAACTGTCAATGTCTCTTTGTAAATGTCTAACTATATTAACTCCAGGCCTAACAAAAAGAAAATAAACAGAAACTGATGATGCTTTAATGAGATCAAATGAGTTTCAAGTAGCAACAGGATAGCAATATACTGAGTCTCACAAAAATGCTTTCACCTTTTTAGCCTGCCTGTAACTCAATGCTGACTTAAGTCAAGACAACCGTTGCTTTTTCAAATCGGTTCTTGACAGGTTTTACCCAAGAGCAATCTATACAGGAAATCTAACCTTGTGGAAAGAAATACTAGCTTCCTCACTTTTCTGATTATTACTATCAAGGAAAAAAGCCCCCTTTTAATTTGTTGTATGAAATGTGTAATTCCTCATTTCCCAATGAGTTCCTGGCCCATTTCCATCCTTCTAAATGAAATTCATTTAGGGCATGTATTGTAAAATATTTACACAATACATGTTTGCACAAGCAAACATGTATTTGCAAACAGATGGCTATTGTTTTGTGGATAAGTATGATTGGTGCAGCGCTCCATCTTGGATCTCTCTCTCTATAATGGTTTTAGTTTTAGAAGATCATTGTTCAGTGATGCATTAGTCTGGGGCTAAATCCTCCTGATCTCCATATTCAAAAGAAGGCATCTGAACTCTCTTAGACATGATTCCTATGAATATCTGTGCATGAGAGAACTTGTAAACCCAAGATGCCATTCCACATTCCACCAACCAACATTATGTCAAGCTATTCAGTCAACATTATCATCATCATCTACATATCTCTAGTTCTTTTTAGTAGAGAGAGTGCTGAGAAAAATCAGCCTGTGGTTTAGTACAATTCATTCCTATGATAAAATACAAAAAGATAGAGGAAATATGAATTCTCTTCCATTAAGTCAGGGTTTTTCAATGTGTCAATTGCATGTTAAAGGGGATTCAGGAGAAAACGATTGGAGGGTGATTGGAGAGTGCTTTTCCAGATAGGTTTACCAATCTGAAGCAAAAGTGCTGTATGTTGAAAAAGTAATATGACTGTTCAAAAGCCACATACGAAGTCCGAGTGGATTTTTTTTAACAAAAAGAGAAAAATACTGTTTTTGCAGTTCACAAGGAAGAGTAAGCACATCTGGAGTGCATAAGGCTGTTATGTGAAATTCTGACAATCTGACTTCACACTCAGTCTGTGCATGTACTATAGAGGGAATAGGGGATGGCCTTGAAGGATAGGAGGAAAAATTGCTAGCGATGCAATGGTCAGATAAGTGGGCATCTCAGACAAGTTCCTTCCTAGTTCCCATGAAGATAAAAGGGAAAGAGGGGGAATCACATTTAGACTAGCAAGATTCTGTTATTATAGCTTGACAGTAAAAGTAGTACTGACCTACATGACATTTCTTTCCTAATCTGGTCTATCTTGAAGGGCTGACATTATGACAGAGGGAAAGGGTTATGGGTAGGTAAAGGAAAAAATTGCAAGAATGGGGAAAAGGATTTCCAATCACCAAACAAGAGAAAGTCCACATGGGCAGTAACTGAACTTAGTATGACCATGCTAAATCAGCTTAAAACATGCCAGTGTTCTGCAAACTGCATCATTTAACAGCAATTTAAGACAAACTGATTTATGACAAGGAAATACACTTTTCTTTTCCCTCACTCTGTTGAATGAAAGTGGCTATTTTGAAAATGAAACTCAAATGTCAAGAAATATGCAAAAGCAAACAAGTTCAAATTTCCCATTATAAACATTGTTTTAAATGTTTAAATGGATTTTTGTGTTCATTGCCAAAAAAATGGCCTTACATTGCAAGCTTCTATAGATAGAACTATACACACAATAAAATACCATAAAAATAATGATTAAAAATAGTCTTTTCAAATTTTATATTTTTGTTTTTAAAGTTTTTAGGTTTGGTGTTCTTAATAATTATGATGACATACTAAATAAATAAATAGTTTTCCTAATTACAAGGATTCCTAATTACTGATTGTTATTGTTTTAATACTTTAATATTTATGATTTTAATTGTAAGATGCCCAGAGTTGCTTTGCAAAGATGAGTGACGTATAAATGTAATAAATTAATAAAATATAACTTAAGGCAGTGAACACTCCTAATACTCCTGCATCCTATTTTCCACAAAACAACATCCCTGTAAGGTAGATTGAGCAAAAAGAGAATGACTGGCCCAAATTCACCTAGCTACCTTTTGTGCTGAAGGGAGGCCTAAACTTCACAGTTTCCTGATTTCTCGGCAAGAACTTTAATCATGACACCATACTGGCTCCCTAGCATAGATGCATTCCCCCAATCTAATTTTCTACCATTGTTAATCCACAGAGATGATCAAAATAGTCTCAGTTCAATATCCAGAACAAAAAGCTAATTGAAATCAATCCAGACAATCAGTGTCAACCAAATAAAACAGTAGCTGCAACACCACTGCCTTCTTGATCACTGTATTTAGGAATGGAATACTTGAGACTGGCCTATAATTACAGAGATATTCCAAGTCAATGAATAACTTTTATGAAGAAGTTATTATTGCTTCCTTTAAAAAGGCAAAAACCCACCCTTTGTTCAAGAAGACGTTAATTACTTCTCTTAACCATGTAATCTGGTCAAATAAATCAGCCAGGAAGATAATGACCAAGCAAGCAGATTACCTTAAGTTCTTATCCACACTGAAGATCTACAAGCTGAAAAAAAAAATCATGTGAACAGGACAAGCAGCTTCCAGCGTTGAAGATTATCTGCTTATGACATCCACAAAAAGTCCCAAATCAAAATTGATTTTGTCTGCAAAGAATGATGAAAATTATTCATAGTGCACTTCAGACTGTTCTGCTTCCTTCCTCCAACAACTTGAGGGAAGATATCAGGAAAGAAATCTAATAGAGTAATACATGGCCATGCAAAAGTTCAATGCAGCTAATTCAGGAAGAGAAACTGTGTGAACATTTAGTCGTCACTTCCCCTCATATATATATTTATCTCTCTGCTTTGCCCAGTTGGTTTGTTTTTAATGTTTTTTGTTTTTACTTCGGTATTTATTACATTTTGTATTGTAAGCCGCCGAGAATCATTTTGATTTTGGCAGCATATAAATTTTATAAACAAACAAACAAATAAACACTATTCTAGCAATACCTCTACACTGTTCTGCCATCCAGATACTGCAATAATTGAAACTGGCAGATTGTCAGAGAGTGTGTCTGACTCTCAATATTAGTTATGACCATTCTGTCTCCCTGACTTCTGTAGTTGGCTGCATCACAGAATGGTTTGGTAGACAGAGTAATCTGGTAAACCTCTCTTAGTAAGGTTTCCAAAGCAGAACTTTTATTCTGGAACTGACCTGACATTAAAAAAACAGGATATTGAGGTTGGACCATCACTATCATTATCACCATAACTTGGTTAGATTTCAAAAAGAAAATGGATGGTTGGGAATCAACAACCTGCCCTTCCTTTCCTATTCCATTGCAATATCTCACAATATCTTCTCCTGCCAGTTAATCTCCAAAGCATCAATCTCCATAGAAGTTCCCTCTTCAACAGCAATCTTTGCACTTCAGGGCTATATTCTTGTAAGGCTCAGGGAGCAGATGATAATCTCTCTGCAGGCAGACTTCAGTTGGGCAGGACTTCAATACTCCTGATTCTGCAAAGAAGGACAGCAGGCCAGAGGTTATCTTCCCAGCTTTCCTGAGTGCTTGCTGTTATAATTATTTTTCAGTTGATTGCAAGTTTTATGATAAAACACATGCCTATTGTAAAAGTTGAAGGAGATAAAGGAGGAATCCTTGATTGTCTTGCCAGAGAAATCATTTTGTAAACAAGAGACAGATGGTAAAAACCCTTAAGATCAGGAAAACAAGTAGCCACACAGCTGTTAAATTAAAACGAGAGAAGGAGAATTAATAAAGATAAAGGACAGTTTTCCTGAATGTTCTTATATGGAGAATTTCTTTTATATATGTCTTTCTAGTTCTCTGCAATACATGTACTTACTTTGAATCTGCTTAGGACTACAGAGTGAAGACAATTGATGTACCTGGTATAAAACCTTGATACCTATGTGTTTGCTTGTTCAACAAGATTTATAACATCTCAGTCCTGCTGGAATCTGTGAAACAAAATTATTTTTATGATCTACATGCTTCCTGTTTAAAAAATAAAATTCAGCATTGTTTACAATTTAAAACAACATACACACTGAAAAATAGAAATTATGAACAATTCACAGTCAACACCAGAATTTTGCAAGTGTTATTGGGAGTTAGGCAACAACATATTGGATTGAAAGGTAGTCTGTAGTATATAGATCATAGCATGCACAGAACTTTAAACTTTGGCTGTGCTTACAAAAGTAACCAATATTGTGTCCTTAAATTAATAGTGAATGATGTATGTGGCATGGATATGACTATGGTTGATATTGTTTCTATTTCTTTATTAAAAAACAGTATATGAAATTGATGAAAATCATGGGCAATGAAAGTCAAAATTTATTCCCATGAATAATGACCACAGAAGATTAAAGATTAAGATTTGAAAAGTGAGAAAAGCATATAGTAAAGAATATGGAAGGAAGGAAGTAAAACTAAAGGGAAGGGGAAGGATTTATAAATCCTAAAATTAATCTTGGGTAGCAAATGATAAAAGTAATATACTATATGAGGTTAGTAAATCATGTATAAGAATAAGTGAAACATTTAGTGAATAGATCATTTTGAGCAGAGAGTAAGACAAGGATGTTTAATCTCCTTTGGCTGTTCCAGTTGTACCATTTTTACAAAAAAAGAAAGAATGAAATATTGAGACTTGTTTACCGGGGAAAAAACAGGTTCTGATACCGACATTTCCTCTGATGTGCTGGAATTTTTAATTTGTTGGTAAAAAAAATCCTGTAACCAGGAAGTGCTGCCCTTGATGCCTCTAGCTTTGTACATTCATGGACTTATGTAACTATTCATCTTGTTAATCAACAAATAGTCCCAAATAGGCACACAATTCACCAATGCCTGAAGAAAACACTGGTTTTTCATTGGTTTCCAGTTGAAATAAAAGTTTTTAGACTCTTGTTCTTTTGCCCATCAGTAAGATTTGCGCACCAATCGATTATCTCTGCTTATTTGGGCTCTCTTGCACTACTTCCTCCCCCCCAGGGCTTAGGTTTTTGATTGATGATTGAGTTATCTCTGCAAATTCATGTATCCATGCCATAATCACAGCAAGGACATTGCACCAATCCATTTCATTTGCTGCAGGCAAAAACATTTTGAAGATGAAATTCAAACACTAGTGATGGGTTAGAAAGGATCAAGTGCTCCTATTTAAAAAGCCCCAAGGGGACTGGCCAGGATCTAGTCAACAATGTACGACGAAAAAACCCCTATACAGTTAAATCAGAAAGGCGCATGCCAGATCCTGGAAAGTTACTCTCAAAAAATAATGAAGATAATAATGAAGATAAACTGCTCTGCTTTGGGTCCCAGTAAGGGGCTAGAAGTAAATCTCAAATTGAAAATTTTCAAGCAGATGTAGAAAATCACACACACTTGAGTCGTATTTATCTTCACTGAAAAGCAAGCGCTGAAGACTCCGGGGAGGTTTTAGTTCAGAAGAGAAACTGGACTACCATTTGCCTTCCTCAAAATCCGCACTTCCGATTAACCGCCCTGCAAATCACCTTATCGAGCAAGAGACAGAGAAAGAAACAGACGGGAAGCCTGCAAAGCAACTACGCCCGAGGCATTGTCCCTCCGGCCCCGCCGGTTATCCCAGACCGCCCGCCCGCCTCAGCCTACCGAGCGCGGCTTTTTGGTTCGGAAAACGCGAACGGGATCGAGCCGGTGGTTCGGAGGCAAAAGACAAGAGAAACGGGGAGAGAAAAGGGGGCGCGCAAGGCTCTTTGGGAAAGGTAGTCCTTGCCACGCGGCTGCCTGTGGCGATATCTCGGTCCAGGACTCTAACTCCCAGCGACGCACTAGGCAGAGGGCGGGGCAGAGGCTGTCGCTGTGCGAGCATTACGTAGCCCCAGAGCCGCGCTGCATCCTATCAGGCCAAAAGCGATGATGTCACCTGGGGGCTCGTGAGGCGGCGAGACTGGAGTTTCTCTGCTGGCGGCGGCGGCGGAGGAAGCGAGCCTGCGTACCCAGCGCCCATTGTGAGCAGTGCGGGGAACGGGCGGCGGCGGCTCCGGAAGGATGTGCGCGGGCTTCAGGTGAGGCGGTCCCGCTTTTCCCCGCACGCTGCAGGCGACAAGCAGCGCCGAACCCGAGGGCCCCTGTTCAGAGGGTGGTTCGGCTCTGTTAACACGATGCGGAGCAACCTAAGTTACCTTCCGGGGTGGGGGAAAATAGGTGAACGTTCAGCCGCTTTCCCGTCGATCCCCGTCTTGGGAGAAGCAGCTTGACGGGCGCCCGGGCTTTACGGTTTTAAGATGGGCTCACCGGGGAAGGGCTTTCGTCTGCAAGCGAGGTAGGGTCTCGGGCTTAAAAGGGGGGAAAGGGGCAGAGAAGCTTTAAACGCGCTTTCTTGCGGTGGGGAGGTGGACTCTAGGTGGGAGAATCTGGGCGTCGCTGCGTGTGCCGGATTAGCTCGGTTTCTGCAAATGCCCGCGCGCCCCTCTTCACCGCCCCGGGATTGTGCGGCTCCCCCGAAGAGACCGGCGCGAGAGGCCAGGGAAGGCGCGTCTCGGGGTGTAACAAAAGATGCAGACGGCTTTCCCCCGTTTCTTTCCGGCTGCAGCCTTTCCTTCGGCTGAATGGGGTCGGGCTGGGTATGCCGCGAAAGGGATCGGCTTAAAAACCCGAGCTGTCGCCTGTACCGCTACCTCCCTCCCCTTTTTTTCTTTTTGTTGTTCGCTGCTGCTGCTGTTTAAGCCCCCTCCCCTTCTCACGGGTTCAAAGCTACCGAGAGAGAGACAGAGGAGTTTTGATTTTGCCGGCTTATCGCGAAAGCTTTTGAAGAAGCAGCCTAAAGGAGGCGTGTAAGTCATGGCTTAACGTTGCCTCAGCAAGTCTTGGTGCGTGTTTCTGGGGCCGGTGTGCATGCTTACCGTCTCCTGGATTGAGATCTCTTTTAAGGTCGGGACACCTTTTGCTAACCCCTTGTGCTTTTCCCTCCGTATTCTTGATACCACGGGCAGAGGGAAGTCCCAGACGGCTCCCCCGGGCTCGCTCGCTCTCCCCCATCACCGAAATACTAAAGGCGAGAAGATCTTCCCGTCTTTTGAGATACAAAATAGCAAGGCGGAACCAAGACTTTATCGAACAGGAACATACTTAAGAAGAGACATCTGTGCCTTCACATGGCCCTCCTAAAAAAGAAATTAAAAAGCGACGGCTGTTGCTGGGTGATTTTGGGAGGCGGGAGGAATCACCGTGTCTTTATCCGTGCCCTGCGGAAAGACCATCCGTGTTTCTGTTTTCTCCAGGGGGCAAAACCAGGTAATCGGGGTTTTCCCTCTGTGGAAGATGCAGAAACTGCTGTTCCTTTTCCTGCCACCTGGTCTCCATCTTCCTCCCACCCAGCTCCTCCCTCTATTTAGGGAGCTCTTGCTAGCTTTTTCTTTCCACGGGGTGCCTTTGAGCATCTTGGACTCTACATTGGGGAGCTGCTCCTTCGTTCCTATGATTTATGAATGAGCATTGGCTGGCCGGTGATTTTTGCTCCACAAGCAAAGGATCCCTGGTAGCCAAGGCAGAAAATTGTGTTTGTGTACATGTCTATTTTCTCTCAAGTGTGTGAATGTGCCTGCTGGTTTGCAGCAGTAATAAAATCTCTTACTGATTGAGGATTTTTGAAGGAGACACTGTCTGCAACAGGAAAGGGGGAGGGGAGGGGCATCAGAAATCAAGTTGCTATGGTTACCTATGCTGTTGAAGCATTGCTGTTTTTCCTAGATCTGGGTTTCCCAGCTCCCACTTTTGCCTGGTAACTGTGGAAGGGTGTGGCTGGTGGTCGTCTGTTTTTCAGTCTCTGAAAAATGGGGATGCAGGTGACAGTAGGAGGGGAGGATGTCCAGTCTTCCGGTAGAAAGTAAGGACTTCTTTGAATCAAGCTTGACTTTTGGTGACCGATGTGAACACATTCTGGGTTAGCTGTGTTTTATTTGATTATATCATTGAGGCTTGGAGCTTGCAGATCCAGCTTTCCTCCTGGTCTGGCCCAACAGAAGTTTGAAATGGGTGTTAATAGGAGAGGATTAGTTAAAAACAGGTGAATATAAGTTTTACCAAGGCACAGTTCTTTTTTATAGGCAGTGAATAAAGAAGAGGCTGGCAATTTCCTTTGTGACAGGTGTGGGTGGGTTCCCCTGTTGCACTCATAGAAACAGAGAGGAAACCTTCAGAAGTATAGGCAGGCATCAGATCAATTGCACAGGGTGTTTCTCCTCCCTCCTCTTCCTTTCCTCACGCTACTCTGTGCTAACACACTTGCTCGTCACCTGTTGCAAAATTACAGTGGCGTCTCTTTTTAAAAAATACGGTAGCTTTGTTCTCCTTGCATAAGATCTTGGATGTGAGGAGTTTTCTGAAACTCAGGTGAAAGCCAAGAAGAAACATGTAGAGATGGATAACAAAAGGTGGTTTGCCATCTTGTAGCAATGCATCGTGGGCTTTGGCATGTCTACATGCAGTGGGCATTGCATGGAAAGGGACATCAGGATGGTGAAGGCTGCCACAAATTATATCTGTTTTGCAGTTTGTTTGTACTGTGATCCATATCAGTGACTAAAGAGCTCATCTCTTTTCTTGTACTAACCTTAATTATTCAGGCATTGGACCTACCTGTGATGAATTGCAATTTTGTGCTGACAATCTCAATTACATCCTATCTATACTCCATCATTATTCCAATTTGTTGGTCAACATATGGCTAATATGTAAAATTTGTGCATATTCCTTGCTTTTGAATTGACATGTGGCTATTTCACTTGGACAAGGTGATAGCCAAGGGTCAATGATACTATCTGAGATGCTGCATTGATTAAAATGTGTTTAGAATTCTTTCTAGCTGTTTTGGATCCAATAGCCCTGAGAATTATGTACTGGCAATTTCCCATCTTTTTTGAGCAACTGAATACAGGGCCAGCAGTTAGTCTCATCATCAGTTCAGATTACCTTGGAAATGAGTTTAGCCATCTAAATCCATGTCACAACCCAATTTAATACTATGCCAGCTCATAGGTTATTGTAGAAAGTGTTATTTTTCTTAGAAGTTAGAATGGTTCGATCCTTACTGTCTTCCAGAAAGAGATAAAATGTCCTCTTTCACCAAGCTTTTGGGACAATGTTTCCCAGCTACAGCTGGGGAATTCTGGGAGTTGAAATCCACACATTTTAAATTTACTGAGATTGAAAAACACTGGTTTGGAGGACATAAATATTGACTGTGGTTTCACTCCTGGTAGTTTTATGCTTGTAATAGGTTTTAGATGATTGTGTTGTTTTATTATTGGATGCTGATTTTATGGTTGGGAAATGTTGATTATTTTAATGCTGTGAGCTGCTCAAGAACCTACTGAAGGGGGTAGTCCATAATAATGCGAAATAAATGTTTTTGTAACATGATACATCACAGTTAACTGAAAGCTATGCATGTAAGAAATTCTGATTCTATGGGGTACAATACATAAATAAAAGCATAGGAGACTATTCCAAATCAAATCTGTCTTACAGTTCAAAATTCTACTTTTGGTTCATGTTCATGGAGTAGAAAAGCTAGGAAGGATGTAGTTCAGCAATAGATCCACCCTTGTGATTGCTGTGTTTCTTTTCAATTTTTTAAAAACTTAAATACCTAGTTAGTCCTGCCATTTTGCAGCGCCAAAGTGTCTGATTTATATACACATCAGAAATGAATTGCTCTTATTGGCAATTTGTAATCTAGGAATTTGCACAAGGTAATTGACAGCACTGTTTATAAGACAGGTTTCTGGGCTGTCCCAGAGACATTTCAAGCAGTCTATTGGGCAACGTTTCAGCTGATTTCACACAACCCATTAGAATAGGCTGAAATGGAACTGGGTGGTTTATGATTCAGTGTGTCACAGGAACCCATTCATTGTTTTGACATGTGGGAATGAGCTATTACATTAAGCCATAACATGGAGCCACCCCAAATTAGTTATAAAATGGGTGGCTATATAAGTGTTTTAAATAAACAAATAACATTTTTTGAACATTGGTACAACATTAGATGAGCATAGCAACTAACCTGGCTTTAAGACTGAGTTGCAGTATAACCGGTACTTCCAGCCTAATTTTTTCACAGAAAAAAATTGAGTAGGCAGATCACCTTTCAAGTATAAGCATTCAATATTTTGGGGAGAGGGCTCATAAATTAGTTAGTAGTGTGTATATTGAACATACATAATGCCACAGTTATATGCCAAATAACGAAGTTATTTTAAGCAGCTTTCTCTAATCTGCCACCTTTCAGTTGTGTTGCATTTGCCTTTCTAAGCAACTAGGGACAAAGGCTGGCTTGGAATTATGGGTATTGTGATTCCACTACATCTGGACAGTAAGAGGTTATATTCAGAGTCTATGGAGAAAACCACTGTCAGTTCAGATAGATAGTAGTAGTATAATTTTTGTGGGATCAAATTTACACACGGTCTCCATTCTTACTGACATTCTGTTTTTGAAAGAAAAAGAAATCTAGACCCTATCTGCTAATCCCTATCAATAAAAGTCTTGTTATAGTGAAATAAATCAAATATGACTTTATTTATTTAGAACTATTCTGTTTCATAATCTGGGCTATGTCTTGAATTAGTTCAAGTCAGTCTATGTAGTTCTTATATAGGATTGTCTATTCTATAGCTGCAGTGTTAATATTCCTTGTGTTCTATAGGGAAATAGCTTTACTATTTGGTTCAAGGATGATCAGATTAATGGATGAGGTATGATAACATCCTCAGGCTTCTCTGTGCCCCATATTTTCTTTACAGATAATAGGAGCAATATTCTAAGGTTTTTTTGATATTTCCCAAAGTATTGTGAAAAAAGATAAACTGTAACTCATTACTAGTTCATTTCAATTTTG